>CM038675.1:81790925-82037969 GCA_021605145.1 Aegilops bicornis | reverse complement strand
GGACTGACACACGGCCCGGACTCCCACGGGGGGCAGCAGTGGGGAATCTTGGACAATGGGCGAAAGCCCGATCCAGCAATATTGCATGAGTGAAGTAGAAACTTGAGATCCTGTATAGGCAACTAGCCTTAGAATAGTGTATTGAACTACAGGACAGGAACAAACCATAACTTTGGCGAAGAAGGCTTGGAAAAGGATAAAACATATTGAAGAGAAGCTTTCACAAAGGCCAACAACTAGCATGCACACAGCCAGAAAGAAAAAAAAGGAAAAAAAGAACCATAGGGGTCAAGGCAAGGCGAACGACTCACTACAACAAAATCTCAACTACTACCACTTACATTGACAATACGTGGACGATGTGAAGGTTCCCCCGACAGTGACACCTTCAATAAGGAAATGATGCATGGACATCGACGTCGCTTGATCCAACCATATACGCTAGATCGTGGATTTTCACACGTAATGTATGACCGAGTAAGCTCCAGACACTGCCTTCAAAAAGGGAGCATACACCGACACTGCCAGGTACACCCAGAGAAGGTTAGACCTAGGGTTTTCACTTGGAAACTCGAGGCCCGGTATTCAGAGAACACCAACATAGACGAAGTCTTCTATATTGCTGCCACCAACTTGCCCATGGAGAAGTCATGCAGCAATCTTCCGAACAATACTGAAATTGCGGATCAACGTGAACACCAAATATCATTTGCTGAGACGACAGATCTAACAATGCAGACAAGGGCCATGCAATGCTAGCACTTGCGCAAATGTGGGACACACCCTGACCATCACCGGAGCACGCCGGATATCCAGTGAAGATGAACCATCATGAGGGCGGGAGCCATGAGGTAGGCTTGCATCCGAAGCCGGACGGACAAGTCACATGCAGCACCACCTAGCGTGCAATGCAATGCATGAGGTAACTGCAATAGCGCATCATATCATGTTCAGTTTCTCTTCTTTCTCTCGATGGATCGATCGCAATCTTGGTCATCATGGACACAAAATTAAGAGTGGCTAAAGAAAGGAAAAGATCTGTGTGATTACTGCTACCATTGGTGAAAGATCTCCTTCCTATCCTGCATTGCTTGCTTACTGTTGCATTGCTTCGCTCTCGCCGCGTGCTCTATATCTCGTCTGAATCCGTATGGATATACATAGATATATCGATATAGGTATTTCTTGGGAGTCTAGAATTTGTATAGATATGTAGATATAGATATAGATATTGTTACAGGTATAAATATAGTTAAAGATATAGATAGATAGATAGATATTCTTATTTTTTTGATAAATGGTGTTCTTTATTAACTCATAATGTCACATCAAGTGGAACAAACATAATTGAGTATACATCTGGCCTCTGCACAACTAGGATGCAGAAAGCCAAAAAGGAAAAGAAAAAAGAAAAAAGACCCATAGGGGTCAAGGAAAGGCTAATGACTCACTGCAACAAATCTCAACTACTACCGCTTACATGAAAATACGTGGACGACGTGAAGGCTCCCCCAACAGCGATGCTACGTCTCCGTCGTATCAACTTTTCCAAACACTTTTGACCTCGTTCTGGAGTCTAACTTGCATGATTTGAATGGAACTAATTCGGACTGATGTTGTTTTCAGCAAACTTTCCATGGTGTTATTTATGTGGAGAAACAAAAGTTCTCATAATGACCTGAAACTCCACGGAACATATTTTTGGCAAATATTAAAAATACTGGAAGAAGAATCCACGTCAGGGGGCCCACACCCTGTCCACGAGGGTGGGGGGCGCGCCTCGTGGGCCCCCTAACGCTCCACCGACCTCAACTCCAACTCCATATATTCACTTTCGGGGAGAAAAAAATCAGAGAGAAGGATTCATCGCGTTTTACAGTATGGAGCCGCCGCCAAGCCCTAAAACCTCTCGGGAGGGCTGATCTGGAGTCCGTTCGGGGCTCCGGAGAGGGGAATCCGTCGCCGTTGTCATCATCAACCATCCTCCATCACCAATTTCATGATGCTGACCGCCGTGCGTGAGTAATTCCATCGTAGGCTTGCTGGACGGTGATTGGTTGGATGAGATTTATCATGTAATCGAGTTAGTTTTGTCAGGGTTTGATCCCTAGTATCCACTATGTTTTGAGATTGATGTTGCTATGACTTTGCTATGCTTAATGCTTGTCACTAGGGCCCGAGTGCCATGATTTCAGATCTGAACCTATTATGTTTTCATGAATATATGTGAGTTCTTGATCCTATCTTGCAAGTCTATAGTCACCTACTATGTGTTATGATCCGGCAACCCGAAGTGACAATAATCGGGACCACTCCCGGTGATGACCATAGTTTGAGGAGTTCATGTATTCACTATGTGTTAATGCTTTGTTCCGGTACTCTATTAAAAGGAGGCCTTAATATCCCTTAGTTTCCATTAGGACCCCGCTGCCACGGGAGGGTAGGACAAAATATGTCATGCAAGTTCTTTTCCATAAGCACGTATGACTATATTCGGAATACATGCCTACATTACATTGATGAATTGGAGCTAGTTCCATGTCACCCTATGTTATGACTGTTACATGATGAACCGCATCCGGCATAATGCTCCATCACCGATCCAATGCCTACGATATTTTCACATATTGTTCTTCGCTTATTTACTTTTCCATTGCTACTGTTACAATCACTACAAAACCCAAAAATATTACTTTTGCTATCGTGACTGTTACTTCCATATTACTTTGCTACTAAATACTTTGCTGCAGATATTAAGTTATCCAGGTGTGGTTGAATTGACAACTCAACTGCTAATACTTGAGAATATTCTTTGGCTCCCCTTGTGTCGAATCAATAAATTTGGGTTGAATACTCTACCCTCGAAAACTGTTGCGATCCCCTATACTAGTGGGTTATCAAGACTATTTTCTGGCACCGTTGCCGGGGAGCATAGCTCTATTCTTTGAGTCACTTGGGATTTATATCTGCTGGTCACTATGAAGAACTTGAAAGACGCTAAGACAAAAATTTATCTCTCAACTACGAGGGGAGGTAAGGAACTGCCATCTAGCTCTGCACTTGATTCACCTTCTGTTTTTAGTAAGCTTGCGACACCTAAACCTGCTTCTGCTATTAATTCTGATATGTCGCATGTTATTGATGATGCCACTTCTGCTATGCATGACACTTATGATGAAACTACTTCTATGCTTGATACTACTGCGCCACTTGGTGAATTTCTTGATGAACAACTTGCTTGGGATAGAGAGAATGAAATTATTGAAACTGATAATATTGAAGATAGTGATGATGAAGACTCCCCCTAATAAATATGAATTGCCTCACAGCCTAAGGGTTATGTTCTGGATGAAGAATCTGCTAGAGCTATTCTTGCTTGCAATGATAGAAGTGATCTTAAGAAGCTATTAGCTAAATGGAATCAGCGATCTATTAATGCTAGAATGAAACCTGACCCTGCTTTTGCTACTTCACCTATCTGTGTTACTGATAAGGATTATGAATTCTCTGTTGATCCTGATATAATTACTTTGGTTGAATCTGATCCTTTTTATGGCTATGAATCTGAAACTGTTGTGGCACATCTTACTAAATTAAATGATATAGCCACCCTATTCACTAATGATGAGAAATCTCGCTATCTTTATATCCTAAAAATATTCCCGTTCTCATTAAAGGGTGATGCTAAGATATGGTTTAGTTCTCTTGATCCTGGATGTGTGCGTAGTCCCCAGGATATGATTTATTACTTCTCTACTAAATATTTCCCTGCTCATAAGAAACAAGCTGCTTTAAGGGAAATATACAACTTTGTGCAAATTGAAGAAGAGAGTCTCCCACAAGCTTGGGGGAGGCTCCTCCAATTACTTAATGCTTTGCCTGATCATCCTCTTAATAAAAATGAAATACTTGATATCTTTTATAATGTACTAACCGATGCTTCCAGAGATTACCTGGATAGTTGTGCTGGTTCTGTTTTCAGGGAAAGAACACCGGATGAAGCTGAAATTTTATTGAATATGTTGACAAATGAAAATAATTGGACACTTCCTGAGCCAATTCATGAGCCTATTCCTAAACCAACTCCGAAGAAGAGAGGTGTTCTATTTCTCAGTCCTGAAGATATGCAAGAGGCAAAGAAATCTATGAAGGAAAAAGGTATAAAAGCAGAAGATGTTAAGAATTTACCTCCTATTGAAGAAATACACGGTCTTAATTTACCGCCTGTTGAAGAAACATATGATCTTAATCCATTACCTATTGAAGAAACTCATGGTCTTGATAACCCGACACGTAGTAAAGGTAAATTCTCTCTATAGATTTGATGAAGGTGATATTCCTCACTATAAGTCTGCTAGACAATGCTTAGAAGAGTTTGATAATTTTATTGTCAAACAAGAAAACTTTAATGCTTATTTTGGTAGAAAATTGAAATACAATTCCGATACGCTTGAACACTTGGGTGATTATATGTCTAGAGTTAAAGGTGAACTTAAACTCATTACTAAGCATGCTTCTATGGTTACCACTCAAGTAGAACAAGTACTTAAAGCTCAAAATGATTTTCTCAATGAATTAAATAGTAAGAATAATGATTATGCTGTTAGAGTGGCTACTAGAACCAGTAGAATGACTCAGGAACCTCTGTATCCTAAAGGCCACCCTAAGAGAATTGAGCAAGATCCTGAGAGAAATAATATTGATGAACCTAGCCCTTCTAAAAAGAAGAAAAAGAAAAATGATAGGACTTTGCATGCTTCTAGTGAACCTGTTGCTGAAACACCTGAGAATCTAAATGATATTTCTATTTCTGATGCTGAAACAAAATATGGTAACGAACATGAACCGAGTGATAATATTAATGAAGATGTTCATGATGATGCTCAACCTAGTAATGATAATGATGTAGAAATTGAACCTGCTGTTGATCTTGATAACCCACAATCAAAGAATCAACGTTATGATAAGAGAGACTTTGTTGCTAGGAAACATGGTAAAGAAACAGAACCATGGGTTCAGAAACCCATGCCTTTCCCTCCCAAACCATCCAAGGAAAAGGATGATGAGGATTTTGAGCCTTTGCTGAAATGATTAGACCTATGTTCTTGCGTATGCGTTTCACTGATATGCTCAAAATGAATCCTTATGCTAAGTATATGAAAGAAATTGTCACTAATAAAAGAAAGATACCGGAAGCTGAAATTTCCACCATGCTTGCTAATTATACTTTTAAGGGTGGAATACCTAAGAAACTTGGAGATCCAGGAGTACCAACTATACCGTGCTCCATTAAAAGAAACTATGTTAAAACTGCTTTTATGTGATCTAGGAGCCGGTATTAGTGTTATGCCTCTCTCTTTATATCGTAGACTTGATTTGAATAAGTTGACACCTACTGAAATATCTTCGCAAATGGCTGATAAATCAAATGCTATACCTGTCGGTATTTGTGAGGATGTGCCTGTTGTGGTTGCAAACATTACTATTTTAACAGACTTTGTTATTCTTGATATTCCCGAGGACGATAGTATGTCTATTATTCTTGGAAGACCCTTTTTGAATACTGCAGGGGTTGTTATTGATTGCAACAAAGGCAATGTCACTTTTCACATTAATGGTAATGAGCATACGGTACACTTTCCGAGGAAACAACCTCAAGTTCACAGTATCAACTCTATTGGAAAAATTCCATCGATTATTTTTGGAGGTTTTGAATTTCCTCTTCCTACTGTCAAGAAGAAATATGCTATTCTTATTATAGGGGATGTGCATATCCCCGTTGAGGTAACATAGTGTTATTCAAAATTTCTCCGGTTCCATGTTAGTCGGAATGAGTTTGTTAACAAGACCTGATCAACCTTGTTAGTGGATTCCTTTTGATGAGCATGAGATGGATGAAACTAGAAGGCACAACCTTCTGTACCCTCTCTCTACTTTCTGTTATTTAGTTGAAATAAAGTAAAAATAGTATTTTTCTGTCTGTTTTCTGATTTATCTGTGCAATATAAAAATACCCGAAAATAAAAGTTCTCCAAATGCCCTGCCAATTTAATATGATTTTTTCTAGAATATTTGAGAATATTGGAACTGAGAACACAACAGGGGGAGCAAACACCTGGCCACGAGGGTCCAGGGCGCGCCCCCTGCCTCGTGGGCCCATGGTGGGCCCCTCCACTTATTCCTGCACCCACACACTTCTTCTTCCTCCCAAAAAAATCACTATCCAGCTCAAGCACGAGTTCTAGCTCATTTTGCTGCAATTTTCGATCTCCTTGCTCAAAGCACCTCTCACAAAACTGCTTGGGGAGATTGTTCCTTGGTATGTGACTCCTCCATTGGTCCAATTAGTTTTTGTTCTAGTGTTCTATTCATTGCAAATTTTTGCTGCCTAGGTGACCATGTTCTTGAGCTTGCATGTCAAATTTATATGGTTCCAAGTAGCTCTAATGCATGATATAGGCTCTAGGCACTTGTAGGAGTAGTTGCTATCAATTTTGTTGAGCTTGGTCCACTTTTATTTGAAGTCACTAAAAATTTCAGAATTTTCCAGAAAATAATGAAGAGATTTTTGAGGGGTTCATCGAGCCGAAGCTCGAAGGAAAAGCAAAGTGAAGAGGCACAGAGGCCCAAATATAATTTGCCTCGCACCGCGGAGGTTCGGCCGTGTGAATGGCCTTCCAATGGTTTCTTGAGAGCAGCCGGGATTTATGATGATTTTTATGAGTTGGTTGAGAATGCAGGCCTCACCGACTTCCTCCGCAACCAACGCAAACAATATCTCTTACTCACCAATTCTTTTGTGCAAAACTTCTACTATTATCCTAAGGAATCACCTCCTTCAGTAGAGTTTCATTTATATGATGTGATTAAGAAGATGCCACTAGATGAATTTTGTAAGGTTTGCAAAATACCTTTTGAGGATAGTTTAGATGAACCACATCGTAAAGATGTGGATGGGTTTATTGACACTATTACTGTAGGAGAAACTAGGAAGGTTTCCGATGCAAGAATCACTAGCATACATTTTCCTGTTTTACGCTACTTTGCCATATTTGCTAGTCGTTGCTTAATTGGTCACGGAAATTGTGAAAACCTTAGTGTTCCTGATATTATGATTTTGTCCCATGGTTTATTCTGCGATAACACTGTTAGTATGGGCGGTATTATTGCCAAACGGTTAAGTTTGAACCGTACAAAGGGCCCCATCTTTGGAGGTATTTACACTTCACGCCTTGCTGCACATTATAACATACCTATTAGGCACTATGAAAAAGAAGAAAAATTGTTGCCCACTATTTATTTAGATTATAAGAGTATGGTAGCGCATGATTTTATTGTTAAGAATAGGGAAGGGGCTCTTAAATACAATTTGTTCTTTGATAAACATCACCCTGAGACCATTACCTTGCCTGCTCCTTCCTTGTTTGATTTATCTGCATGTCCGTATCTTGTTCCGCTGGCGGCCATTCACGCCTACCGGAACCCTACATCAGCCACAGAGCCGGAGCCGGAACCACAATTTGAACCTCCACGACACTCTAACAACCAGTGGGATCCAGAGATGATTGCCAACCAGTGGCAATCAGAGTCTTCTTCATCGCAGTACGACCCCGGCTACAACTATGGATATCCGCCAGGCCACCCGTGGCAATAAACCAACTTAGGCCAAAAGCCTAAGCTTGGGGGAGTACGTATTTCCCACCGATATTACATTTATATTCACACACACTCATTGCTAGATGTCGGTGCTCATACTTTTTCACTGTAATATCCATGCTAGTTTATTTTTCTTTTTTATGCTTTCTTCTTGTGTGTTTGATAAACCTTAAGAAAAAAAAAGAAAATTAGTAATAGCTTTTAGCTAGTTTACTTTTCTTGCTGTAGTAGTAATAATTAAAAAGAAAACCCAAAAAGATTTCCCGTTCTTCTTTTGCTTGTTGGGAGCTTTCCCGTGTAAATAGTTTTATTTCTTTTCTTTTCTTTGGGGGTCGATAGGAGAAGACCATGATTAAATTGTTGAAATGGCTCTTATATGCATTATTGTTGAATTAACCAAGAGCCCATATTGCCTTGTCTTCTCCTGTTTATTGAATGCTCGCAGATTCCAGCTTAGTCCAATGCACGTGCACTCTTATTAATTTCACATCGTTCGATCGTGCAAGTGAAAGGCAATTATGATGATATATGATGGACTAATTGAGATGAGAGAAGCTGGTATGAACTCGACCTCTCTTGTTTTTGTAAATATGATTAGTTCATCGTTCCTGATTCAGCCTATTATGAATAAACATGTTTGCAATGACAATTAGAGATTATAGTTGCTCGTGCCATGCTTGATTAGCTATGAGTTATAATGGTTTACCTTGCGTGCCAACATGCTATTAAAATGGTTGTGATGTGGTATAGTGGGGTGGTATCCTCCTTTGAATGATTTAAGTGACTCGACTTGGCACATGTTCACACATGTAATTGAAACAAATCAACATAGCCTTCACAATATTTATGTTCATGGTGGATTATATCCTACTCATGCTTGTACTCAATGTTTATTAATTTTAATGCATGTTCATGACTGTGGTCGCTCTCTAGTTGGTCGCTTCCCAGTCTTTTGCTAGCCTTCACTTGTACTAAGCGGGAATACTACTTGTGCATCCAATCCCTTAATCCCCAAAGTTATTCCATATGAGCCCACCGTACCTTCCTATATGTGTTATCTACCTGCGGTTCCAAGTAAATTTGTATGTGCCAAACTCTAAACCTTCAAATGAAATTCTGTTTTGTATCCTCGAATAGCTCATGTACCAACTAGGGTTGTCCGTATCTTCCATGCTAGGCGGTTATTCTCAAGAGGAGTGGACTCCGCTCCTCACTCACAAGAAAATGGCTGGTCACTGGGATGCCCACTCCCATGCTTTATGCGAATCAAATCAAAATAATTGCAAACAAAACTCCCCCTGGGACTGTTGTTAGTTGGAGGCACTCGTTGTTTTGAGCAAGCCATGGATTGATGCTTGTTGGTGGAGGGGGAGTATAAACTTTACCATTATGTTTGGGAACCGCCTATAATGTGTGTAGCATGGAAGATATCGCCATCTCTTGGTTGTTATGTTGACAATGAAAGTATGCCGCTCAAAACATAATTTATCTCTGCTTTAAAATCGAGCTCGCACCTCTACAAATCCTCGCTTCCCTCTGCGAAGGGCCTATCTATTTACTTTTATGTTGAGTCATCACCCTCTTATTAAAAAGCACCAGTTGGAAACCTTGTTGTCATTTGCATTCATTACTATTAATTTATATTGGGTATGACTATGACTGGATCTCTTTTACCATGAATTACAATGTCTAGTCAGTCCTTGATCTTTAAAGGTGCTCTGCATTTATGTTTTGCGGTCGCAGAAAGGGCTAGCGAGATACCATCCTGTTATATAATATTATGATTGTTTTGAGAAAGTGTTGTCATCCGAGATTTATTATTATTGCTCGCTAGTTGATTATGCCATTGACATGAGTAAACATGAGACCTAAGAGTTATTGTGAATGTGGTTAGTCATAATCTTTGCTGAAAACTTGAATGCAGGCTTTACATATTTACAACAACAAGAGCAAAAAGAGTTTGTAAAAGTTTTTCTTTATCACTTTCAGTTTATCAACTGAATTGCTTGAGGACAAGCAAAGGTTTAAGCTTGGGGGAGTTGATACGTCTCCGTCGTATCTACTTTTCCAAACACTTATGCCCTTGTTTTGGACTCTAACTTGCATGATTTGAATGGAACTAACCCGGATTGACGCTGTTTTCAGCAGGCTTTCCATGGTGTTATTTATGTGCAGAAACAAAAGTTCTCGGAATGACCTGAAACTCCACGGAACATATTTTTGGAAAATATTAAAAATACTGGAAGAAGAATCCACGTCAAGGGGCCCACACCCTGTCCATGAGGGTTGGGAGCGCCTGCCCCCTGACGCTCCACCGACCTCAACTCCAACTCCATATATTCACTTTCGGGAGAAAAAATCAGAGAGAAGGATTCATCGCGTTTTATGATACGGAGCCGCCGCCAAGCCCTAAAACCTCTCGGGAGGGCTGATCTGGAGTCCGTTCGGGGCTCCGGAGAGGGGAATCCGTCGCCGTCATCATCATCAATCATCCTCCGTCACCAATTTCATGATGCTCACCGCCGTGCGTGAGTAATTCCATCGTAGGCTTGCTTGACGGTGATGGGTTGGATGAGATTTATCATGTAATCGAGATAGTTTTGTTAGGGTTTGATCTCTAGTATCCACTATGTTCTGAGATTGATGTTGCTATGACTTTGCTATGCTTAATGCTTGTCACTAGGGCCTGAGTGCCATGATTTCAGATCTGAACCTATTATGTTTTCATGAATATATGTGAGTATTGATCCTACCTTGCAAGTCTATAGTCACCTAGTATGTGTTATGATCCGGCAACCCCGAAGTGACAATAATCGGGACCACTCCCGGTGATGACCATAGTTTGAGGAGTTCATGTATTCACTATGTGTTAATGCTTTGTTCCGGTACTCTATTAAAAGGAGGCATTAATATACCTTAGTTTCCATTATGAACACGCTTCCACGGGAGTTTAGGACAAAAGATGTCATGCAAGTTCTTTTCAATAAGCACGTATGAATATATTCGGAATACATGCATACATTACATTTATGAATTGGAGCTAGTTACATGTCACCCTATGTTATGACAGTTACATGATGAACCGTGATCCGGCATAATTCTCCATCACCGATCCAATGCCTACGAGCTTTTCACATATTGTTCTTCGCTTATTTACTTTTCCGTTGCTACTGTTACAATCACTACAAAACCCAAAAATATTACTTTTGCTATCGTTACCGTTACTTCCATATTACTTTGCTACTAAATACTTTGTTGCAGATATTAAGTTATCCAGGTGTGGTTGAATTGACAACTCAACTGCTAATACTTGAGAATATTCTTTGGCTCCCCTTGTGTCGAATCAATAAATTTGGGTTGAATACTCTACCCACGAGAATTGTTGCGATCCCCTATACTTGTGGGTTATCAAGCGACACCTTCAACAAGGAAACGATGCATGGACTTCGACGTCGCCAGATCCAGCCATATAGGTCAGATCGTGGACTTTCACCCACAAGAGAAGGACCGAGTAAGCTCCAGACAGTGCCTTCAACAAGGGAGTATAAAACCACCACTGCTAGGTACACCCAGAGAAGGTCAGACCTAGGGTTTTCACCCGGAAACTCGAGACCCAGTATTCCGAGAACACCACCATAGAGGAATTCCTCCATATTGCGGCCACCAACTTGCCCGTGGAGAAGTGATGTCTACTATGCAACCTTCTTCTTGTAGACGTTGTTGGGCCTCCAAGTGCAGAGGTTTGTAGGACAAGAGCAAATTTCCCTCAAGTGGATGACCTAAGGTTTATCAACTGCAGGGAGGCGAGGATGAAGATGGTCTCTCTCAAACAACCCCGCAACCAAATAACAAAGAGTCTCTTGTTTCCCCAACACACCCAATACAATAGTAAATTGTATAGGTGCACTAGTTCGTGAAGAGATGGTGATACATGTGAAATATGGATGGTAGATATAGGTTCTTGTAATGCTAGGAAACAAGGCCTAGGGTTAATACTTTCACTAGTGCAAGTTCTCTCAACAATAATAGCATAATTAGATCATATAACTATCCCTCAACATGCAACAAAGTGTCACTCCAAAGTCACTAATAGCGGAGAACAAACAAAGAGATTATTGTAGGGTACAAAATCACCTCAAATTTATCCTTTCTGATCGGTCTATTCAACAGTCCGTAGTAAAATAACACGAAGCTATTCTTTCCGCTCGATCTATCATAGAGTTCGTACTAGAATAAAACCTTAAGATACAAATCAACCAAAACCGTAATGTCATCTAGATACTCCAATGTCACCTCAAGTATCCGTATGTATGATTATACGATATGCATCACACAATCTCAGATTCATCTGTTCAACCAACGCATAGAACTACAAAGAGTGCCCCAAAGTTTCTACCGGAGAGTCAAGACGAAAACGTGTGCCAATCCCTATGCATAAGTTCACAAGGTCACTGAACCCGCAAGTTGATCACCAAAACATACATCAAGTAGATCACGTGAATATCCCATTGTCACCACAGATAAGCACATGCAAGACATACATGAAGTGTTCTCATATCCTTAAATACTCAATCCGATAAGATAACTTCAAAGGGAAAACTCAATCCATTACAAGAGAGTAGAGGGGGAGAAAGATCATATGATCCAACTATAATAGCAAAGCTCGCGGTACATCAAGATCGTGCCAAATCAAGAACACGAGAGAGAGAGAGAGAGAGAGAGAGATCAAACACATAGCTAGTGGTACATACCCTTAGCCCCGAGGGTGAATTACTCCCTCCTCATCATGGGGAGCGTCGGGATGATGGAGATGGCCACCGGAGAGGGATTCCCCCTCCGGCAGTGTGCCGGAACAAGGTCCTGATTGGTTTGTGGTGGCTACAGAGGCTTGCGGCGGTGGAACTCCTGTTCTAGTTTATGTTCTGGAAGTTTGGGTATATATAAGAGGTGTTGGCACCGGGAACAAGTCAGGGGGGTCTCCGAGGCGGCCACGAGGTAGGGGGGCGCGCCCAGGGGGTAGGGCACGCCCCCACCCTCGTGGGTGCCTCGGGACTCTTCTGGTCCATCTTCAATACTCCGTGGGCTTCTTCTGGTCCAAAAACAATCTCCGTGAAATTTCAGGTCAATTGGACTCTGTTTGGTTTTCCTTTTCTGCGATACTCAAAAACAAGGAAAAAACAGAAACTGGCACTAGGCTCTAGGTTAATAGGTTAGTCCCAATAATCATATAAAATAGCATGTAAATGCATATAAAACATCCTAGATGGATAATATAATAGCATGGAACAATCAAAATTATAGATACGTTGGAGACGTATCGGCATCCCCAAGCTTAATTCATGCTCGTCCTTGAGTAGGTAAATGATAAAAACAGAATTTTTGATGTGGAATGCTACCTAGCATAATTATCAATGTAATCTTCTTTATTGTGGCAAGAATATTCAGATCCATAAGATTCAAAACAAAAGTTTAATATTGACATGAAAACAATAATACTTCAAGCATACTAACAAAGCAATAATGTTTTCTCAAAATAACATGGCCAAAGCAAGCTATCCCTACAAAATCATATAGTCCGGCTATGCTCTATCTTCATTACACAAAATATTGAAATCATGCACAACCCCGATGACAAGCCAAGCAATTGTTTCATACTTTTGATGTTCTCAAACCTTTGCAATCTTCACACAATACATGAGCGTGAGCCATGGACATAGCACTATATGTGGAATAGAATGGTGGTTGTGGAGAAGACAAAAAGGAGAAGATAGTCTCACATCAACTAGGCGTATCAACGGTCTGTGGAGATGCCCATCAATAGATATCAATGTGAGTGAGTAGGGATTGCCATGCAACGGATGCACTAGAGCTATAAGTGTATGAAAGCTCAACAAAAGAAACTAAGTGGGTGTGCATCCAACTCGCTTGCTCACGAAGACCTAGGGCATTTTGAGGAAGCCCATCATTGGAATATACAAGCCAAGTTCTATAATGTAAAATCCCCACTAGTATATGAAAAGTGACAAAATAAGACTCTCTATCATGAAGATCATGGTGCTACTTTGAAGCACAAGTGTGAAAAAAGGATAGTAACATTGTCCCTTCTCTCTTTTTCTCTCATTTTTTTGGGCTTCTTTGGCCTATTTTTTATTTGGGCTTCTTTGGCCTCTTTTTTTCATTTTTTTCGTCCGGAGTCTCATCCCGAGTTGTG
The DNA here is from genome assembly GCA_021605145.1 of Aegilops bicornis. Taxonomy (NCBI): domain Eukaryota; kingdom Viridiplantae; phylum Streptophyta; class Magnoliopsida; order Poales; family Poaceae; genus Aegilops; species Aegilops bicornis. Next base: position 82,024,102 of record CM038675.1, on the reverse strand, counting down.
GGGTAATCATAGTCTCCATCATCCTTTCCTCAATTGGGACAATGCTCTAATAGTGAAGATCATCACACTTTTATTTACTTACAACTCAAGAATTACAACTCAATACTTAGAACAAATAAGACTCTATGTGAATGCCTCCGGCGGTGTACCGAGATATGCAATGAATCAAGAGCGACATGTATGAATGATGAACGGTGGCCTTGCCACAAATACAATGTCAACTACATGATCATGCTAAGCACTATGACAATAATGGAGTGTGTCATAATAAACAGAACGGTGGAAAGTTGCATGGCAATATATCTCGGAATGGCTATGGAAATGCCATAATAGGTGGGTATGGTGGCTGTCTTGAGGAAGGTATATGGTAGGTGTATGATACCGGCGAAAGGTGTGCGGTATTAGAGAGGCTAGCAATGGTGGAAGGGTGAGACTGCGTATAATCCATGGACTCAACATTAGTCATAAAGAACTCACATACTCATCGCAAAAATCTATTAGTTATCGAAACGAAGTACTATGCACATTCTCTTAGGGGGATAGATTGGTAGGAAAATACCACCGCTCATCCCCGACCACCACTCATAAGGAAGACTATCAATAAATAAATCATGCTCTGACTTCATCACATAACGGTTCACCATAAGTGCCTGGTACGAGAATCACAAACTTTAACACAAGTATCTCTCAAATTCACAACTACTCAACTAGCATGACTCTAATATCACCATCTTCATATCTCAAAACAATCATAAGGAATCAAACTTCTCATAGTATTCAATGCACTCTATATGAAAGTTTTTATTATACCCATCTTGAATGCCCATCATGTTAGGACTAAATTCATAACCAAAGAAAATAACCATGTTGTTTAAGACTCTCAAAATAATATAAGTGAAGCATTAGAGTTCATCTATTTCTTCAAAATAAAACCTCCGCCATGCTCTAAAAGGATATAAGTGAAGCACTAGAGCAAATGACAAACTACTCCGAAAGATATAAGTGAAGATCAATGAGTAGTCGAATAATCATGCAACTATGTGAAGACTCTTTAACATTTAAGAACTTCAGATCTTGGTATTTTATTCAAACAGCAAGCAAAACAAAATAAAATAACATTGCAAGGATAGCACATATCATATGAAGAAGCAAAAACTTAGGCTCAACCAAAACTGACCGATAGTTGTTGAAGAAGAAAGGTGGGATGCCTACCGGGGCATCCCCAAGCTTAGATGCTTGAGACTTCTTGAAATATTGACTAGGGATGCCTTGGGCATCCCCAATCTTGAGCTTTTGTGTCTCCTTAATTCCTTTCATATCGCGGTTTCCCTAAATCTTAAAAGCTTCATCCACACAAAAATCAACAATAACTTGTGAGATAGGTTAGTATAAATCCATGCAAAACCTTATCATTCTCTACTGTAGCAAATCACTAAAAAAATTCTTTAACGTTGAATACTAAATGCCTCTGCATGTTTAAAAGTCCTATCCTCAAATAGAATCATTAAACAAGCAATCATATGCAAACAATGCAAACATAACAGCAATCTGTCTAAGCAGAACGATCTGTAAAGAATGAAAGAAATTTCATACTTCTCTAATTTCAAAAATTCTTAAAAATTACCACACTGTAGATAATTTGTTGTTACTCATTGTGTAAAAATTTCAAGATTTTATCATGTTCTGACTATTCACAAATATTCAAAACATAACAGCAAAATTCTGTTTTCAAACAGCAACATATAGACTTGAAAAATAAGCATGGTAAAGGCTATACTTGACCTTTTTATTGAACTAAAAGAGGAAAAACATTACTCTAAACAGAAGAAAGCAAATCAAACTAAAATAAAATGACACTCCAAGCAGAACTCAAATCATGTGGTGAATAAAAATATAGCCTCAAGTAAAGTTACCGATGAACCAAGACGAAAGAGGGGATGCCATCCGGGGCATCCCCAAGCTTAGGCTCTTGGTTGTCCTTGAATATTACCTTGGGGTGCCTTGGGCATCCCCAATCTTAGGCTCTTGCCACTCCTTATTCCATACTCCATCAAATCTTTACCCAAAACTTAAAAACTTCACAACACAAAACTTAACGAGAAAACTTCGTAGCTCCGTTAGTATAAGAAAATAAATCACCACTTAGGTATTGTTTTGAAATCATTCTAAATTCATATTGGTGTAATATCTACTGTATTCCAACTTCTCTATGGTTCATACCCTCCGATATTACTCTTAGATTCATCAAAATAAGCAAACAACACATAGAAAACAGAGTCTGTCAAAAACAGAACAGTCTGTAGCAATATGTATCATTCGAATACTTCTTTAACTCCAAAAATTCTGAAAAAAGGACGACCTAGATAATTTGTTTATTGATCTACTGCAGTTGGAATCATATCACTCTCTGGTGATTTTTAACAATTTTTTTTGTGAGCAGAAAGTTTCTGTCTTTTTTTCAGCAAGATCAAATAATTATCACCCAAGAAGATCCTATAGGTTTTATTTGGCACAAACACTAATTAAAACATAAAACCACATCTAACCAGAGGCTAGATGAATTATTTATTGCTAAACAGGAACAAAAAGCAAAGAACAAAAATAAAATTGGGTTGCCTCCCAACAAGCGCCAAACTCTAAACCTTCAAATAAAATTGGGTTGCCTCCCAACAAGCGCCAAACTCTAAACCTTCACTTGTACTAAGCGGGAATACTACTTGTGCATCCAATCCCTTAAACCCCAAAGTTATTCCATATGAGTCCACCATACCTTCCTATATGCGGTATCTACCTGCCGTTCCAAGTAAATTTGTATGTGCCAAACTCTAAACCTTCAAATGAAATTCTGTTTTGTATCCTCGAATAGCTCATGTACCAACTAGGGTTGTCCGTATCTTCCATGCTAGGCGGTTATTCTCAAGAGGAGTGGACTCCGCTCCTCACTCACAAGAAAATGGCTGGTCACTGGGATGCCCACTCCCATGCTTTATGCGAATCAAATCAAAATAATTGCAAACAAAACTCCCCCTGGGACTGTTGTTAGTTGGAGGCACTCGTTGTTTCGAGCAAGCCATGGATTGATGCTTGTTGGTGGAGGGAGTATAAACTTTACCATTATGTTTGGGAACCGCCTATAATGTGTGTAGCATGGAAGATATCGCCATCTCTTGGTTGTTATGTTGACAATGAAAGTATGCCGCTCAAAACATAATTTATCTCTGCTTTAAAATCGAGCTCTGGCACCTCTACAAATCCCTGCTTCCCTCTGCGAAGGGCCTATCTATTTACTTTTATGTTGAGTCATCACCCTCTTATTAAAAAGCACCAGTTGGAGAGCACTGTTGTCATTTGCATTCATTACTATTAATTTATATTGGGTATGACTATGACTGGATCTCTTTTACCATGAATTACAATGTCTAGTCAGTCCTTGATCTTTAAAGGTGCTCTGCATTTATGTTTTGCTGTCGCAGAAAGGGCTAGCGAGATACCATCCTGTTATATAATATTATGATTGTTTTGAGAAAGTGTTGTCATCCGAGATTTATTATTATTGCTCGCTAGTTGATTATGCCATTGACATGAGTAAACATGAGACCTAAGAGTTATTGTGAATGTGGTTAGTCATAATCTTTGCTGAAAACTTGAATGCAGGCTTTACATATTTACAACAACAAGAGCAAAAAGAGTTTGTAAAAGTTTTCTTTATCACTTTCAGTTTATCAACTGAATTGCTTGAGGACAAGCAAAGGTTTAAGCTTGGGGGAGTTGATACGTCTCCGTCGTATCTACTTTTCCAAACACTTATGCCCTTGTTTTGGACTCTAACTTGCATGATTTGAATGGAACTAACCCGGACTGACGCTGTTTTCAGCAGACTTTCCATGGTGTTATTTATGTGCAGAAACAAAAGTTCTCGGAATGACCTGAAACTCCACGGAACATATTTTTGGAAAATATAAAAATACTAGAAGAAGAATCCACGTCAAGGGGCCCACACCCTGTCCACGAGGGTGGGGGCGCGCCTCGTGGGCCCCCTGACGCTCCACCGACCTCAACTCCAACTCCATATATTCACTTTCGGGGAGAAAAAATCAGAGAGAAGGATTCATCGCGTTTTATGATACGGAGCCGCCGCCAAGCCCTAAAACCTCTCGGGAGGGCTGATCTGGAGTCCGTTCGGGGCTCCGGAGAGGGGAATCCGTCGCCGTCATCATCATCAATCATCCTCCGTCACCAATTTCATGATGCTCACCGCCGTGCGTGAGTAATTCCATCGTAGGCTTGCTTGACGGTGATGGGTTGGATGAGATTTATCATGTAATCGAGATAGTTTTGTTAGGGTTTGATCTCTAGTATCCACTATGTTCTGAGATTGATGTTGCTATGACTTTGCTATGCTTAATGCTTGTCACTAGGGCCTGAGTGCCATGATTTCAGATCTGAACCTATTATGTTTTCATGAATATATGTGAGTATTGATCCTACCTTGCAAGTCTATAGTCACCTAGTATGTGTTATGATCCGGCAACCTCAAGTGACAATAATCGGGACCACTCCGGTGATGACCATAGTTTGAGGAGTTCATGTATTCACTATGTGTTAATGCTTTGTTCGGTACTCTATTAAAAGGAGGCATTAATATACCTTAGTTTCCATTAGGAACCCGCTGCCACGGGAGGGTAGGACAAAAGATGTCATGCAAGTTCTTTTCCATAAGCACGTATGACTATATTCGGAATACATGCCTACATTACATTGATGAATTGGAGCTAGTTCTGTGTCACCCTATGTTATGACAGTTACATGATGAACCGCATCCGGCATAATTCTCCATCACCGATCCAATGCCTATGAGATTTTCACATATTGTTCTTCGCTTATTTACTTTTCCGTTTACTCTTTGTTACAATCACTACAAAACCCAAAAATATTACTTTTGCTATCGTTACCGTTACTTCCATATTACTTTGCTACTAAATACTTTGTTGCAGATATTAAGTTATCCAGGTGTGGTTGAATTGACAACTCAACTGCTAATACTTGAGAATATTCTTTGGCTCCCCTTGTGTCGAATCAATAAATTTGGGTTGAATACTCTACCCACGAGAATTGTTGCGATCCCCTATACTTGTGGGTTATCAAGCGACACCTTCAACAAGGAAACGATGCATGGACTTCGACGTCGCCAGATCCAGCCATATAGGTCAGATCGTGGACTTTCACCCACAAGAGAAGGACCGAGTAAGCTCCAGACAGTGCCTTCAACAAGGGAGTATAAAACCACCACTGCTAGGTACACCCAGAGAAGGTCAGACCTAGGGTTTTCACCGAAACTTCGAGACCAGATTCGAGAACACCACCATAGAGGAATTCCTCCATATTGCGGCCACCAACTTGCCCGTGGAGAAGTGATGTCTACTATGCAACCTTCTTCTTGTAGACGTTGTTGGGCCTCCAAGTGCAGAGGTTTGTAGGACAGTAGCAAATTTCCCTCAAGTGGATGACCTAAGGTTTATCAATCTGTGGGAGGCGTAGGATGAAGATGGTCTCTCTCAAACAACCCTGCAACCAAATAACAAAGAGTCTCTTGTTTCCCCAACACACCCAATACAATAGTAAATTGTATAGGTGCACTAGTTCGGCGAAGAGATGGTGATACATGTGAAATATGGATGGTAGATATAGGTTCTTGTAATGCTAGGAAACAAGGCCTAGGGTTAATACTTTCACTAGTGCAAGTTCTCTCAACAATAATAGCATAATTAGATCATATAACTATCCCTCAACATGCAACAAAGTGTCACTCCAAAGTCACTAATAGCGGAGAACAAACAAAGAGATTATTGTAGGGTACAAAATCACCTCAAATTTATCCTTTCTGATCGGTCTATTCAACAGTCCGTAGTAAAATAACACGAAGCTATTCTTTCCGTTCGATCTATCATAGAGTTCGTACTAGAATAAAACCTTAAGATACAAATCAACCAAAACCGTAATGTCATCTAGATACTCCAATGTCACCTCAAGTATCCGTGCGTATGATTATACGATATGCATCACACAATCTCAGATTCATCTGTTCAACCAACGCATAGAACTACAAAGAGTGCCCCAAAGTTTCTACCGGAGAGTCAAGACGAAAACGTGTGCCAATCCCTATGCATAAGTTCACAAGGTCACTGAACCCGCAAGTTGATCACCAAAACATACATCAAGTAGATCACGTGAATATCCCATTGTCACCACAGATAAGCACATGCAAGACATACATGAAGTGTTCTCATATCCTTAAATACTCAATCCGATAAGATAACTTCAAAGGGAAAACTCAATCCATTACAAGAGAGTAGAGGGGGAGAAAGATCATATGATCCAACTATAATAGCAAAGCTCGCGGTACATCAAGATCGTGCCAAATCAAGAACACGAGAGAGAGAGAGAGAGAGAGAGAGAGATCAAACACATAGCTAGTGGTACATACCCTTAGCCCCGAGGGTGAATTACTCCCTCCACATCATGGGGAGCGTCGGGATGATGGAGATGGCCACGGAGAGGATTCCTCCGGTGTAGGAACAAGGTCCTGATTGGTTTGTGGTGGCTACAGAGGCTTGCGGCGGTGGAACTCCTGTTCTAGTTTATGTTCTGGAAGTTTGGGTATATATAAGAGGTGTTGGCACCGGGAACAAGTCAGGGGGGTCTCCGAGGCGGCCACGAGGTAGGGGGGCGCGCCCAGGGGGTAGGGCACGCCCCCACCCTCGTGGGTGCCTCGGGACTCTTCTGGTCCATCTTCAATACTCCGTGGGCTTCTTCTGGTCCAAAACTAATCTCCGTGAAATTTCAGGTCAATTGGACTCTGTTTGGTTTTCCTTTTCTGCGATACTCAAAAACAAGGAAAAAACAGAAACTGGCACTAGGCTCTAGGTTAATAGGTTAGTCCCAATAATCATATAAAATAGCATGTAAATGCATATAAAACATCCTAGATGGATAATATAATAGCATGGAACAATCAAAAATTATAGATACGTTGGAGACGTATCAGCATCCCCAAGCTTAATTCATGCTCGTCCTTGAGTAGGTAAATGATAAAAACAGAATTTTTGATGTGGAATGCTACCTAGCATAATTATCAATGTAATCTTCTTTATTGTGGCAAGAATATTCAGATCCATAAGATTCAAAACAAAAGTTTAATATTGACATGAAAACAATAATACTTCAAGCATACTAACAAAGCAATAATGTTTTCTCAAAATAACATGGCCAAAGCAAGCTATCCCTACAAAATCATATAGTCTGGCTATGCTCTATCTTCATTACACAAAATATTGAAATCATGCACAACCCCGATGACAAGCCAAGCAATTGTTTCATACTTTTGATGTTCTCAAACCTTTGCAATCTTCACACAATACATGAGCGTGAGCCATGGACATAGCACTATATGTGGAATAGAATGGTGGTTGTGGAGAAGACAAAAAGGAGAAGATAGTCTCACATCAACTAGGCGTATCAACGGTGCGTGGAGATGCCCATCAATAGATATCAATGTGAGTGAGTAGGGATTGCCATGCAACGGATGCACTAGAGCTATAAGTGTATGAAAGCTCAACAAAAGAAACTAAGTGGGTGTGCATCCAACTCGCTTGCTCACGAAGACCTAGGGCATTTTGAGGAAGCCCATCATTGGAATATACAAGCCAAGTTCTATAATGTAAAATCCCCACTAGTATATGAAAAGTGACAAAATAAGACTCTCTATCATGAAGATCATGGTGCTACTTTGAAGCACAAGTGTGAAAAAAGGATAGTAACATTGTCCCTTCTCTCTTTTTCTCTCATTTTTTGGGCTTCTTTGGCCTATTTTTATTTGGGCTTCTTTGGCCTCTTTTTTTCATTTTTTTCGTCCGGAGTCTCATCCCGAGTTGTGGGGTAATCATAGTCTCCATCATCCTTTCCTCAATTGGGACAATGCTCTAATAGTGAAGATCATCACACTTTTATTTACTTACAACTCAAGAATTACAACTCAATACTTAGAACAAATAAGACTCTATGTGAATGCCTCCGGCGGTGTACCGAGATATGCAATGAATCAAGAGCGACATGTATGAATGATGAACGGTGGCCTTGCCACAAATACAATGTCAACTACATGATCATGCTAAGCACTGTGACAATAATGGAGTGTGTCATAATAAACAGAACGGTGGAAAGTTGCATGGCAATATATCTCGGAATGGCTATGGAAATGCCATAATAGGTGGGTATGGTGGCTGTCTTGAGGAAGGTATATGGTAGGTGTATGATACGGCGAAAGGTGTGCGGTATTAGAGAGGCTAGCAATGGTGGAAGGGTGAGACTGCGTATAATCCATGGACTCAACATTAGTCATAAAGAACTCACATACTCATCGCAAAAATCTATTAGTTATCGAAGCGAAGTACTATGCACATTCTCTTAGGGGATAGATTGGTAGGAAAATACCACCGCTCATCCCCGACCACCACTCATAAGGAAGACTATCAATAAATAAATCATGCTCGACTTCATCACATAACGGTTCACCATAAGTGCCTCAGTACGAGAATCACAAACTTTAACACAAGTATCTCTCAAATTCACAACTACTCAACTAGCATGACTCTAATATCACCATCTTCATATCTCAAAACAATCATAAGGAATCAAACTTCTCATAGTATTCAATGCACTCTATATGAAAGTTTTATTATACCCATCTTGAATGCCCATCATGTTAGGACTAAATTCATAACCAAAGAAAATAACCATGTTGTTTAAGACTCTCAAAATAATATAAGTGAAGCATTAGAGTTCATCTATTTCTTCAAAATAAAACCTCCGCCATGCTCTAAAAGGATATAAGTGAAGCACTAGAGCAAATGACAAACTACTCCGAAAGATATAAGTGAAGATCAATGAGTAGTCGAATAATCATGCAACTATGTGAAGACTCTTTAACATTTAAGAACTTCAGATCTTGGTATTTTATTCAAACAGCAAGCAAAACAAAATAAAATAACATTGCAAGGATAGCACATATCATATGAAGAAGCAAAAACTTAGGCTCAACCAAAACTGACCGATAGTTGTTGAAGAAGAAAGGTGGGATGCCTACCGGGGCATCCCCAAGCTTAGATGCTTGAGACTTCTTGAAATATTGACTAGGGATGCCTTGGGCATCCCCAATCTTGAGCTTTTGTGTCTCCTTAATTCCTTTCATATCGCGGTTTCCCTAAATCTTAAAAGCTTCATCCACACAAAAATCAACAATAACTTGTGAGATAGGTTAGTATAAATCCATGCAAAACCTTATCATTCTCTACTGTAGCAAATCACTAAAAAAATTCTTTAACGTTGAATACTAAATGCCTCTGCATGTTTAAAAGTCCTATCCTCAAATAGAATCATTAAACAAGCAATCATATGCAAACAATGCAAACATAACAGCAATCTGTCTAAACAGAACAGTCTGTAAAGAATGAAAGAAATTTCATACTTCTCTAATTTCAAAAATTCTTAAAAATTACCACACTGTAGATAATTTGTTGTTACTCATTGTGTAAAAATTTCAAGATTTTATCATGTTCTGACTATTCACAAATATTCAAAACATAACAGCAAAATTCTGTTTTCAAACAGCAACATATAGACTTGAAAAATAAGCATGGTAAAGGCTATACTTGACCTTTTTATTGAACTAAAAGAGGAAAAACATTACTCTAAACAGAAGAAAGCAAATCAAACTAAAATAAAATGACACTCCAAGCAGAACTCAAATCATGTGGTGAATAAAAATATAGCCTCAAGTAAAGTTACCGATGAACCAAGACGAAAGAGGGGATGCCATCCGGGGCATCCCCAAGCTTAGGCTCTTGGTTGTCCTTGAATATTACCTTGGGGTGCCTTGGGCATCCCCAATCTTAGGCTCTTGCCACTCCTTATTCCATACTCCATCAAATCTTTACCCAAAACTTAAAAACTTCACAACACAAAACTTAACAGAAAACTCGTAAGCTCCGTTAGTATAAGAAAATAAATCACCACTTAGGTATTGTTTTGAAATCATTCTAAATTCATATTGGTGTAATATCTACTGTATTCCAACTTCTCTATGGTTCATACCCTCCGATATTACTCTTAGATTCATCAAAATAAGCAAACAACACATAGAAAAGCAGTGCATCCAAAAAGCAGGCGATGCAGCAGCAATATGTATCATTCGAATACTTCTTTAACTCCAAAAATTCTGAAAAAAGGACGACCTAGATAATTTGTTTATTGATCTACTGCAGTTGGAATCATATCACTCTCTGGTGATTTTTAACAATTTTTTTTGTGAGCAGAAAGTTTCTGTCTTTTTTTCAGCAAGATCAAATAATTATCACCCAAGAAGATCCTATAGGTTTTATTTGGCACAAACACTAATTAAAACATAAAACCACATCTAACCAGAGGCTAGATGAATTATTTATTGCTAAACAGGAACAAAAAGCAAAGAACAAAAATAAAATTGGGTTGCCTCCCAACAAGCGCTAACATTTAACGCCCCTAGCTAGGCATGATGATTTCAATGATGCTCACATAAAAGATAAGAATTGAAACATAAAGAGAGCATGATGAAGAATATGACTAGCACATTTAAGTCTAACCCACTTCCAATGCATAGGGACTTTGTGAGCAAACAACTTATGGGAACAATAATCAACTAGCATAGGAAGGCAAAACAAGCATAACTTTGAAACTTTAAGCACATAGAGAGGAAACTTGATATTGTTGCAATTCCTATAAGCATATATTCCTCCCTCACAATAATTTTCAGTAGCATCATTAATGAATCCAACAATATAACCATCACATAAAGCATTATTTTCATGATCTACAAGCATAGAAATTTTATTACTCTCCACATAAGCAAATTTCTTCTCATGAATAGTAGTGGGAGTATCATAAAAAACTCGAATATTATAAGTTGTTTCCACATTAAAAGAGTAATGTTCAGAAAAAAGGGTAATCATAATCATGACATGTTTTATAAATATAATCATCACTACTTTTTATAGCATAAGTGTCATCACAATAATCATCATAAATAGGAGGCATGCTATCATCATAATAAATTTGCTCATCAAAACTTGGGAGGCTAAAAATATCATCTTCATTAAACATAGCATCCCCAAGCTTGGGACAAAAATTAATTGCAGCAAATATATTCTCAAACTTTTCATCCTCATCAAACATAGCATCCCCAAGCTTGGGCATTTTCATATCATAAGCATAATCACTCTCATCATTAATAGTATGGATATCACCAATAGTATAGCAATTATAATCATCACAATGAGTAATAGGAGCAACATCATTTGGGAGGGATACCTTTTTACCTTTGCTTCTAAGTCTTTTCTTTTTCTTCTTCACATTATGTGTGGGTTTAATCCTCTTTTTGGAGCTCCTTATTAATGAGATTGGTTGAATAGAAGGCTCCTCCTCGTTACCTGATTCATCATAAGAAATAATAGGAGGATATTGGGAAGTCTCTTCCCTTTCATTGGTATTCTCTTCATCGTCTATTTGTTTTCTTGTCTTTATGTAATTGGCAATATAAGGATTTTCAATGCAATTCACCGCACAATACATATAAATTTCCTCTAGATCAAAATCAAGAACTTTATCAAGGACAAATTCTGGCATATCCTTAGTTATACGTTTCATTTCTTCATAATCCATAAGCAAACTAAGTTCATTATGATGTGCAAGGGAAATCAAGTCATCACAATTTTTGGACAGGATACGATCATGAAACAATTTGCATTGGATATTTAAATGACCACGTTGATTGCAAAGTTCACAAGGATGACTAAGAAAATTTAAATTTTCAGCACAAACATCTAGCCTTTCTTGCAACCATTTGGTTTCTAAATACTTATGCCTCTTGCAAAATCTATCTTCCCTATTTGGTGTGTACTTGCAAACTCTATGCACTCCACAAAAATTGACATGCTTATATGAGACATTTTCATCATGACTAGTGCAATCATCATTAGTACTATGGATATTCAAAGAGTTCATACTAACAACATCGCAATCATGCTCATCAATCAAAGATTTAGTGCCAAACATTTTAATGCATTTCTCTTCTAACATTTTGGCACAATTATCGGAATCCTTATTTTCATGACAGATATTAAAAATATGAAGCATATGAGGCACCCTCAATTCCATTTTTTTTGTAGTTTTCTTTTATAGACTAAACTAGTGATAAAACAAGAAACTAAAAGATTCGATTGCAAGATCTAAAGATATACCTTCAAGCACTCCAATATGGATGGTAGATATATATTTTTGTAATGCTAGGAAACAAGGCCTAGGGTTCATACTTTCACTAGTGCAAGTTCTCTCAACAATAATAGCATAATTAGATCATATAACTATCCCTCAACATGCAACAAAGAGTCACTCAAAAGTCACTAATAGCGGAGAACAAACGAAGAGATTATTGTAGGGTACGAAACCACCTCAAAGTTATCCTTTCTGATCGATCTATTCAGGAGTCCGTAGTAAAATAACATGAAGCTATTCTTTCCGTTTGATCTACCATAGAGTTCGTACTAGAATAACACCTTAAGATACAAATCAACCAAAACCCTAATGTCACCTAGATACTCCAATGTCACCTCAAGTATCCGTGGGTATGATTATATGATATGCATCACACAATCTTAGATTCATCTATTCAACCAACACATAGAACTTCAAAGAGTGCCCCAAAGTTTCTACCAGAGAGTAAAGACGAAAACGTGTGCCAACCCCTATGCATATGTTCATAAGGTTACTGAACCCGCAAGTTGATCACCAAAACATACATCAAGTAGATCACGTGAATATCCCATTGTCACCAAAGATAAGCGCATACAAGACATACATTAGGTGTTCTCAAATCCTTAAAGACTCAATCCGATAAGATAACTTCAAAGGGAAAACTCAACCCATTACAAGAGAGTAGAGGGGGAGAAACATCATAAGATCCAACTATAATAGCAAAGCTCACGGTACATCAAGATCGTGCCAAATCAAGAACACGAGAGAGAGAGAGAGAGAGAGAGAGAGAGATCAAACACATAGCTACTGGCACATACCCTCAGCCCCGAGGGTGAAATACTCCCTCCTCGTCATGGAGAGCGTCGGGATGATGAAGATGGTCACCGGAGAGGGATTCCCCTTCGGCAGGGTGCCGGAACAGGGTCCTGATTGGTTTTGGTGGCTACAGAGGCTTGTGGCGGCGGAACTCCCGATCTAGGTTATGTTCTGGAAGTTTGGGTATCGAGAAATAAGGATGACAGTGAACCTCCAGCCTCCTCAGCGATTTGGAGTTCCCAGCCGTTGGATCGTTTTGCTTGATGCAATCTCGGCCGTTCGATGCCCCTCAGGAAAGACCTTGGCCGTCAGATTGAACAGGAGCTCCTGTAGCAATGAATAGTTTCACCCCACTGCAAAGATCTCGTGCCACCGCCGATATTTTGGTGCCCCCATGAGGGTATTTTTGTCATTTCACATCTTAGGTCAACATGTGCCCTTTTCTGATTCACTCCCTCCTCCCCAATCAGTGGTAGGGTTCGATCTCCTCGTTCAATTCGCTGCCCCCTCGCTTCTCTCTCCCGCACATCTCTTTCTCTCAAGAGCCGCCGGCACCAGCCATCCTCCCCATCCGCCGCCGTCACCAACCAGCCGCAGCCGCGCTACAATCTCTCCATGTTCCTCTCCCGTGGTTGAGCCAACCATGGCCGGAAGAAGCGCAAGTCCTTCGAGAAGCAGCCCAAGGGCAGCCACCTACCGCTCGGCGCCACCACCTCCCGTTCCTTCGTCCCCTCCGGGCGCCGCCCCTCTGCCTTGACTCCTGCCGGTTCGAGATCCGCACAAGCCGCCGCCGCCCTTGCCTCGCCGCACCACCCTTCAACTAACCCGTTCTCTGCAGGCCTCCGCCATGACGTGGATGGACGCGTCTTGCGTCGCCGCCTGAACAAGGATGCGCATAGCTGTCTGGCGCAGCAGCGGTCTCCTCCCTGTCGTCGCCGAGCGCCCTGCTGCCGTCGATGCCCTCTTGTCTCCTCCAAACAGGTTTGCTCCCTGACATCTCTCTCCCTCTCAATCTCTTCTTTCTATTGTTTCTTTTCTCAATCACACGTAGATCAGAAAGCTCTTGATCCATCAAAACGCTGAATCATGTGCAATTGTTATAGTAGAAACTTCTTCTACTCATGCAGTACTGATAAGCATTTTAATAAAAGCATATCAAGTGTTTCCTAGAAATCGTACATCTAGACTATGTGGACTGAACATAACATCATTAACCACACAAATAGGGGAAGCATCGAGACCTTCCGCTAATTATCATACTCATATATTTATTGTTAAATAATAATCCCTTTGGCTTGATTCTTATCACATAGGAAACCTTTGTTCTGATGCCTAGACATGGCTTCTTTTTTAGGAGCATATGCTTGCTGGTACATTATTTTTGTCTAATTTTGTAAAGAACGGCATGGAATATTTTTCTTGGGTTCATTCAAATAGTTGGGATTGACCTGCATGTGTTGCTTGTGTGTTTTGTATCTTTGTTGACAGAACATATGCTTTTGTCTTATTGTGTGATGTTTCTTCTGTACTTGTTTTTTTCATATTAGTTTGGAGGTGGTTCTCAGAAGGCATACTCTTGGCACCAAAACTGAGAATGTTTAGATGTAGGTAACACTATCTCAAACAAATCATTTATCATCAAGTCTGGTATTATGCCTTCATCAATGCCATATTATGCTGACAATTTTGAGGTAGCTCGTGCAACCCTGGTGTGGTTGATGTTTTTCTTGTACATTGTCTTATAGCACCCGTTCTGTACTCTGATCATGTGAAATACTCCTGTTCATGAACAAGTTGTAGAAGAGAGTATCTGCTCATAATAGAGATCTGCCTCCCTGCGATGAGGAGTTCATTATTTAAGTAGTTGTGCATGCCGTTTTCAGTAAGCAGAAGCATTACATAAATATTCATTTTGACCACAGGGCAAAAACAGAGGAAATTGATTGTATTTCCGTTTTTCTTAGGACCAGGAGTAGCTGCAGGGTATCACGGAACCAGTTCTCTCATTTGTTCTGCAATGCAGTAGGCACACTCCACAATCTCAGTTCCTACTCTTTGTTATGCGCTGAGAGGAGGGAAGAAGGACATTGCGGTCGCAGCCCTATCGGCATCGTTCTCACCTGATTCACCCACAACACGTCATGTAGGTGATCTTCTCTATTGATATATTAAGATTATTGACTGCATTTCTTCTCCATGTTTCCAAACATTGTATATATTGTGTGCCCATGCTGAAGTTTTTTCATTTCTATCTCCTGTAGCAATAGTCTCTTGTTCTTGCAAAAATAGGCAACTGTGTATATGATTGGGCATAATCTGTATCTTGAGCACATCATATGTTCCTCTACCTCCGCCATTTGGTCTTGCATGCATGGAAAACTTTATATGGGTTCTGGCTACAATAAGTTCTATTTCTATGGATACTTTGGAGTAACATTGGTTCATGGTCTTGATGGTTTCTTTGGTGGTGTTGCTACTTTGGCACTCATTGGATTATCTGTCGCGCGGCAACCATGTTCTCTGTTTTGAAAGCATATAAGATAAGAACATATTTCTTAGTTATTTTGGCACTGCCATCCTTTACATTACAGGGTGTTTTACATGACAAACAATGAGGATATTATCTACATATGCAGATTTGTTAGTTAAATTTACTGCATCTTTGAAACCTGCAGTTGTTTACTAGTCTCTTAAATCTTTAAGCTGTGTGCTTCATTCCTTTAATTTCAGGACTAGAAAGGTGCAGCTAAATAATAGTTGTTGGCAACATCGTTAATCATGTGTTTAATCATTTGTGTGGAGTAGTATTAGTGTCCTTCTTGGCAATGGTTGATGTAAATCCTGTAAGAACTTTATCCTACATGCCATATTTCTCTTTGTTTGTTTTTCCTTATTTACGTTTCCTCTATTTCTTCTAGCATATTTTCATGTTTATTTTCAGTCAAAAGAATTAGAGATGGAGCTTGGGCCAACAATCTCTAAGCAGAGAAGTTGTGTGCCTTCCAAATATGCCTTTAAAGTTTAGCTTCTTAATTGTATAGAACTGTCAAAACTATTAATTTGTTGCTCCGGTAGACTGATTAATTGACCTTGTGTTTCTCCCTCCCGGGCAAGTTTTCTATCGCATACACACGTGGGCTGTTGTAATAGTAGTAAAAAAAGGAAAAATAAGACGGTTTTAATAGTAGTCATATCAGTTGTATGGATATCAGTTCATTTTATGCAGAAGCAAGTTTTACCGCTAAATTGGAAGGAATTCTCTGATCGACCGAAACAAACTTTTGGCACACAGCAGAAAATTCCGAGAAACATTTATTTTCAAAAAGTTGGCTACTTACATTAGTTGAGAAGACATTACAGTTGCGCTTCTGATCAGGAATAAATGTTATTCTTCCTCCGATATATTGCAACAAATTCAGTTTATGCAGCCTCCGATTATTTCTTACATTTTTTGGCCTTGTGCTTTTAGCAAGACATGGTCCAAAGATGTAATCGGGGACTCGGGGAAGGGCAGTTCTATCTTCTATGTGAGGTTGACTACTTGATTCGCATGTCCTTCGAATCAGCTATGTATGAAAGCAGAGGCCCTCCAAATTAGATGGTAGTGTTTAGAATTAGTGATTTATCCCATGTGAATTGGCCTTTTCCTGTTCTTTCATCCTTTTTGTTTAGAGTTAATGATTTATCCAGCTGCCCATTGCATGCTCATCGACTTTTAAAAGCTTCATCTTAGTTTGCTAAATGTTCTTTCCTACTGAACTAGCTTTAGAACGATTGGTTGGTTTATTAGCCATTTGATTTTTTGTGCATTTCACGTTTGCTACTAACAAATATTCAAAAAAAAATAGTGTTCCTGTCAACTAATTTTGGATCGTATTTGTTGTAGATCCTCTGTTCTTGTTCTCTGTGCGCCGGATCTGTTGCTGCCCTCGATCAGACGTGTTTTTTCCCCGACCGTCCCTGGGGTCGTGGTTGCTCGGAGCTTATCCTTGATTTGCTCCTTTTCCCTTGCAGGTTCGTCCACTGCGGGTGCTCGTGCTTACGGTCGATTCAGACTGCTACGTCGGTCATCGCTCGCAGGTCGATCCCTTTTCTTCTTCTCTTCTCAGTTCTCCAACCATTTGCTTGCTTGGGCTCTTGTTGGTAGAGGCCTGGCATCAAAGAGTATATTACTTTTTGCTTGTATTTTTGTTCTTGCTCAGCTGGATCAACTATGAGATGGAATCATGGTTTTTTGTCACTTCTATGGTTTCTGGTGGGGCCTATTTTTCTTTTTGTGTGTTTCTTCTATGCCCTACAAGTGAGTTGTTGATTTGCTTGTTGGCGCTGCTCACATCATGTGGGGGAGATTTTCAGGTCTAGCTAGTTTCAAAGAAGCGGTCCTTCTTTGTCTTTGTTGTTTTCTGGTACTTTCTTTGTCAAAGTGATACTTTCATATAGCTACCTTTCAAAGAGTGCATCTTGGTTGCTTTGCTTGGTTTGATGGACGTGTCCTGTCCTATACGTCTTGCTGTAAAGCCTTGGATCTACCTGTATCTATTTATCCAAGAGCATGCATGCTCCCAAAGAAGGGGTTTCTCTTTCTCTTTTTTTAATCTTGTTGGCGCTTTACTGTCAAGCAGAGTCCTGGATCTAGCTACTTTTTGGCAAAGTGCATCTTTTTTTTCTTGCTTGATTTGTTGGCTGCCTCACTTTTTCTTTCTCAGGCAAAATATAATAGCCAAAAGAAAATAAAAGATGTACAACATGAACAAATCTAAACCGTGGCTAGCCAAAAACAAATTGTTGAAAATGGGGTTGTTAGAGGTGGCTTGACATTTTAAAATGACAAATTAAAATGATTGTTTTCCTTATTTTGAAGTGGTAGTAAATAGCAACTACCTGGGAAGACTCAACTAAGGCTAAGTGCTTCAAAGGCTTATTGTATTGCTACATGTTTCTGTTTCTTATCCACTCACCCATTGTAGTGCAAGTTTGTGTTCTTGGATTTCTTTCCCTCCATTTCTTTTTTTGGTGAGCGGGTGAGCTAATTGGGCTACTTTCCTCTAGGTCTGTTGCAGCAATTGAATGCTTCAAAGTATTTTAGTGGAGTTCATTGTAGTTGGGTCGCGAATCTCCAACTTGCTTCCATGTCTTTTCTCACTGGAGACACCTCCCGTCGGCGATGGCGATGACCGCTACCCTGCTCCTCTCCCAGCAAAGTCAGGTCTACCTCTTCTGTGAAGGTAATGCCATCTTTGTCTCTTCCTTCATTTTTCCTCTATTTTTTGGTACATGACTTTGTGGTGCTTAGTGTATGTATCATTCCCTCCTGTCAATTGATTGAACAACTCTGCTACATGTGATTGCATTAGCAAACTCCATTTTTTGTATGTAGAAAAACAAAGGAAACTCTATTTTTGTGTAAATACAAACAAATGAAACTCCATTTTTTGTGTAATTACAAACTAGAGAATTTTAGATGGCGAAGACTGCTGCCCTGATCCTAAGAATCTACTGACATTTCACCAAATCCTGTTATACTTTTTTTATCAGCAGCAGATACTTGTTTAATTTGTCTTTGGAATTCCATGTAAAGACCATACTGATCCTTCTATTTTAGATGTAGAAGAACACATGTTCGAAATTGATACACCTAGGCTCAGCTTCTCTATTGGAACTCGAGTTTTTGGCGCGATTGCCGAGGAATTGAGAGAATTGAATTTTACCAAAAGCTCGCTTTGAGGAAGCAGTGCCATTTGGTTCTTCCTTTTTTCACGTCCATCCGCGAATGATTTGAGAATTCTTTTCATCACTGTTTGGATTGCAGACTTGGTATGAAGGCGTGGAGCGTGATTCTCTTGTTTTCAACTCGAGGCGATCAGGTAGGCCCATATAGACACAGTAAAATGCCTATTTCTTTGTTCCATGCCTTACAAAAAACAAGCAAGGCTGGCATAATATTTCTGGTTCCCTTCTATTGTGTGTCAAACAATACCTTGCGGCGCAAGAGGAGGCGTATTCTACCACAAAACTCTGGGCAACAAGAACTTCACCAAGAAAAGGATTTCACTGTTAGCCCTATATGTTAGATCCAAATGTCATTCTATAGCACTAATCTTTATGCCATTCTCTGTTAGATCAAAATGTTTCTCTGTTAGGCCCGTTTCTCTGTTATGTTAGATCAAAATCTTGCTTTGTATGAAAAAAATGGCATTCTCTGTTAGCCCTATATGTGGTTTGCTTGCTCAATATCGATCTCATTACCGCTTTTTTTGCTTCTGCTACTATATAGCACTAGTCTTTATGCCATACTGCTCTTAATCAAGCTAAATGCTTCTGCTTTGTGCTCAACTCCTATTGCTATTAATCAGGATAAATGCTTTTGCTTTATCATAGGCGATAAACATGCTAAGCTTGCTGGCTGGCACACACGCTTAGGCACAACAATCGGCTCGACAAGGCGCCAAAGGCCTTATGCCAGTCATTTATATAGCATCTCTTATTTGTATATTATTCACATATAGCATCTCATTTCTTGGTTGATTGCTTATATATATTCAGCTCCTGGCTCTTTTGCTCCCAAGCTGGCCTCGCTTTCCTTGGTGGTCAGCGGGAGAAGCATGAGGCGCTGCACCTCTGACCCCGTAGTGCTCAGCTCCAATTCATCAGGGAGGCCAGCGGCAAGCATCAAGTTTCCCTTGGTGCTTCCTCATCGAGGAGGACGACTCGGGCAGCGCCGTCCTCAAGGTCCTTTGCTGCTTCGACCCGCCTCTTCCGTGCACTTCTATCCTTCCCTATTTCTCTTACCGTCATCGTGCTCGTGCTGCTGCTGATCATAACCTAGGTTGTTGTCACTCCTCGGCACTCTGCAGGATAGGTACAGCCGCTCCTACACACATGAGAGGCAGACGAGGATGTGATGCTGCTCCTTCTTGTGGTGTATGCGTTGGCGTGGCTTGCGGTAGTGAGGCATATCCTCGTGGGCAATGCTATTTGAAGACCATTCAAGTGATTTAAAAGAGAAAATGTCTAGAATGTAAGGAGGTTGAAGATGACGATCAAAAGATTGACATATTAAGCAACTGCCAAGATGCCTATAATGCTTGCCCCTGTCATTAGTAATACCCTTGCTCTTCTTTATGAAATCTTTCCTATTATATATTGATGCATCAACTATCGGTGCAGATTACGAGATCCCTATTTAAATGCATCACTCAGTGGCTGGCCCATGCATATGTGTTCCCACCCATCTTATCAATTGTAGGCTTAGAATGATTTGCTTCGTCCAAGTGTTGTTCGTCAACAGTTCCTTTGCATATGTCCCACCCATCTTATCAATTGTAGGCTTAGAATGATTTTCTTCATCCAAGTGTTGTTCGTCACAATTCTTTTGTTTGTTCATGTCGATTCTGGTTTTAGAGGACACATATTTTTTGGTAGGAAGTGTCTTGTTCTTATGTTTTTTCCTGGTATGTCTTGTTGTGTGATAACTAATGTTCCAGATTATGAAATCCCTATTGAATGGACCACTCGATAGTTGTCGTGTATAAATGCATATGCTAAATCTGGATTCCTACTAACTTGGGACCGGCATCCTCGCGCCAAGGCGCGGTACCGATCTAGTATATAAGAGGTGTTGGCGTCGGGAACAAGTCAGGGGGGGTCTCCAAGGTGGCCACGAGGTAGGGGGCGCACCCAGGGGGTAGGGCGCGCCCCCCACCCTCCTGGGTGCCTCAAGACTCTTCTGGTCTATATCGTATACTCCGTGGGCTTCTTATGGTCGAAAAACAATCTCCGTGAAATTTCAGGTCAATTGGACTCCGTTTGGTTTTCCTTTTCTGCGATACTCAAAAACAAGGAGAAAACAGAAACTGGCACTGGGCTCTGGGTTAATAGGTTAGTCCCAAAAATCATATAAAATAGCATGTAAATGCATATAAAACATCCTAGATGGATAATATAATAGCATGGAACAATAAAAAATTATAGATACGTTGGAGAAGTATCAAGAAATCATGCAGCATTGTACCGAACAACACTGGAATCGCGGAACCACCTGAACACCACATATCATTTCTTTGAGATGAAAAGTCTGACAACACAGACAACGGCCGTGCAATGCTAGCACTTGCGCCAATGTGGGGCACACCCTGACCATCACCGGAGCACGACGGATATCCAGTGAAGACGAACCATCATGAGGGCGTGAGCCATGAGGTAGGCTTGAAGGAAATATGCCCTAGAGGCAATAATAAAGTTTTTATTTATATTTCCTTATATCATGATAAATGTTTATTATTCATGCTACAATTGTATTAACCGGAAACTTGATACATGTGTGAATACATAGACAAAATATAGTGTCCCTAGTAAGCCTCTACTAGACTAGCTCGTTAATCAAAAGATGGTTAAGTTTCCTAACCATAAACACGTGTTGTCATTTGATGAACGGTATCACATCATTAGGAGAATGATGTGATGGAGAAGACCTTTCCGTTAGCTTAGCATAATGATCGTTAAGTTCTATTGCTATTGTTTTCTTCATAATTTATACATATTCCTTTGACTATGAGGTTATGCAACTCCTGAATACCGGAGGAATGCCTTGTGTGCTATCAAACGTCACAACGTGACTGGGTGATTATAAAGATGCCCTACAGGTATCTCCGAAGGTGTTTGTTGGGTTGGCATAGATCGAGATTAGGATTTGTCACTCCGAGTATCGGAGAGGTATCTCTAGGCCCTCTCGGTAATGCACATCATGATAAGTCTCGCAAGCAATGTGACTAATGGGTTAGTTGTAGGATGATGTATTATAGAACGAGTAAGGAGACTTGCCGGTAACGAGATTGAGCTGGGTATGGAGATACCGACGATCGAATGTCGGGCAAGTAACATACCGATGACAAAGGGAATAACGTATGTTGTCATAATGGTTTGACCGATAAAGTTCTTCATATAATATGTGGGAGCCAATATGAGCGTCCAGGTTCTGCTATTGGTTATTGACCAGAGAGGTCTCTCAGTCATGTCTACATAGTTCTCGAACCCGTAGGGTTCGCACGCTTAACGTTCGATGACAATTTGTATTATGAGTTATGTGATTTGGTGACCGAATGTTGTTCGGAGTCCCGGAAGAGATCACGGACATGACGAGGAGTCTCCAAATGGTCGAGAGGTAAAGATTGATATATTGGATGATAGTATTCGGACACCGGAAGTGTTCCGGAATGTATCAGGTACATATCAGAGTACTGGGGGGTGGGTTACCGGAACCCCCCGGGGGAAGATATGGGCCAATATGGGCCATAGGAGGGAGGCACTCCAGCCCACAAAGGGGATGGCGCGCCCCCCACAGGGAAGGAAGCCGAATTGGACTAGGAGAGGGGGCGGCGCCCCCCTTTCTTTCTCCCACTCTCTCTCTTTCCCCCTTTCCGCCTCCGGTAAAAGGAAGGGGGGGGAATCCTACTAGGAGCCCAAGTAGGACTCCTCCTACTTGGGGCGCGCCTAGGGCCGGCCTCCTCCCCCTCCCTCCTTTATATACGTGGGGAGGGGGCGCCTAAAACACACATCAATTGTTCCAAGCCATGTGCGCCGCCCCCCTCCACAGTTTACACCTCCGGTCATATTCTCGCAGTGCTTAGGCAAAGCCCTGCGCGGATCACATCACCATCACCGTCACCACACCGTCGTGCTGACGGAATTTGTCTACTTCCTCGACACTCTGCTGGATCAAGAGCTTGAGGGACGTCATCGCGCTGAACGTGTGCAGAACTCGGAGGTGCCGTACGTTCGGTACTTGATTAGTCAGAAGGAGAAGACATTCGACTACATCAACCGAGTTAAACAAACGCTTCCGCTTTCGGTCTAGAGGGTACGTGGACACACTCTCCCCTTCTCATTGCTATGCATCTCCTAGATAGATCATGCGTGAGCGTAGGAATTTTTTTGAAATTACATGCTACGTTTCCCAACAAGGCTTGCACGCGAAGCCGGCTGGACAAGTCGCATGCAGCACCACCGAGCGTGCAATGCAATGCGTGGACCAAAACACGAAGAGATAACTGCAATAGTGCATCATATCATATCATGTTCAGTTTCTCTTCTTTCTCTCGGTCGATCGATCGATCACAATCTTTGCCATCATGAACACAAAATTAAGAGTGGCTAAAGAAAAGAAAATATCTTATTTGATTACTGTTGCCATTGGTGAAAGATCTCCTTCATATCCTGCATTGCTTCGCTCTCGCTGCGTGCTCTATATCTCATCTGAATCCGTATAGGTATACATAGATATATAGATATAGGTATTTCCTGGGAGTCTAGAATTAGTATTGATATATAGATATAGATATAGATATAGATAGATAGATAGATATAGATCTCTACTATCTAAAAAAAACGTAGTGTTCCGTTTCCCCTCTTACGTTCCTCGCTTTTCGTCCAGCCCTCACGACCCCCTCTCCCCTCCAGCGATTTTTTCCCTCCTACGATTTTCTCCCTGCCGGTTTATCCTCATCTGACCGGACAAACCGACTCTATCTTTGGTAAGCATATAATTCACGTAAGGTAAACAATCGCAATCAATCCAAACGCAATTAATCATGCATGGCAATCAATTCTTTCATAGTGGTGATCAATCTCCTTCTTCCAATCAAACAGTGGTCAATCTTCTTCCTTCTTTCAATCAATTCCTTTCTTGTATGACCGTGGTTTATCTGCCATCACCCGTTTTCTTCCGTGCTTTGATTGATTTATTTATTAGCTTACCAAATCAGTGATTATGGAAGCAATCATATACTATTACTCCCTCCATTCCGTTGATTGATCAGGCATATTTTTCTCTCCAGTTTTTCCATTGAATGAGTCGCATGGTGAGATTCACAGCCCAATCTTTCCGAACCGCTCTTTTGACGGCTCCTCCTCTATGCTAGAGTTCAAATTAATTGCAGCCTCTTTATTTTTCCTTTTGCATGACCATAACTTTTTTTATTTTGTGGGGAAGCATGACCATTACTAACAACCCACTATTAGGGGATTTAGTTTGATGCATGGCCGGATGACAGTGCTATGACGCGGCTAAGGGATGAGATAGCCGATCCCTTTCCTCCCAAGGCCTATGCATCTAAGAATCAGATTACAATCATCTCGCCCCCTTTAATTTCGCAAGGGCTCTAAACTGGATGCACACGGCTCTAACCGTCGCCAAGGGCGCCCGCAGGACATGTACGTGAGGGAGGCCGCCGGGACGGAAAGCTTGTCAACCACACGGCCAACTCGGGGGCGGTGAGGAGACGTGCACTGACCCGGGCGGGTTCATGGTGAATTTCATGGCGACGGGGTCGTGGAGGTAATTCAGGGATATTAACCGCTCGCGCTAGCAAAAGATCATGTTCGGCGGAGGCAGCTGTTGAGCGCCATGTCATTGCGGTCCTCAGCAATCGCCGACCGGCCCGGAAGCTTCATAAAATTTCATAAAATCCTGACAATGGGCTTGATGGCGGCCTACTAGCTATAGACGAGATTGGCGTTGTCGTCTTTCTTGAGGACCCAGGTGCGGCTGACAAATTCTATGGATAAGCGGAAGTCTTCTGCCCGGCTATTAGCTTTGACAATGCATAACGTCTGCTTGCTTGCACAAGGATTAATCATGATGCATGACACATGCATCAACATGACGTCAAGAACTGTAAAAATTCAATAAGTGCTTCCTTCTTCCATAGTTTCCTTTCCTTGGGAAGTATCGATCATATTGTTTGGTGTGTTCTCCTTATTTCTAGGCTTGCATTTTGTGTTGTTTTGTTTGCTCTCGAGAGTTGTACAAGATTATATTTTCATTTCATATTGCAGTATTCATGCAAAGGTTGAGCGACAGCTATCTTTTGATCTTAAACCGTACTGCCTCTAATTTGTCCAATCTGTGTGGATGAGCTCGTGTTAGGTAGATTTGGAACATGTGACTGCAGATGTAAATTAATATGAACAAAGAATAACGGGGTATGAATAAACCACTAGCAAGTGCCACTGTGTGGATGAGCTCGTGTAAGGTAGATTTTGAACATGTGACTGTAGATGTAAATTGATATGAACAGAGAATAATGGGTTATGGATGAACCAGGAAAAGAGAATAACGGGCTATGAATGAACCACAATCTGTGTGGATGAGCGCGTGTAAGGTAGAATTGTAATATGTGACTGCAGATGTAAATACTATGAACAGAGAATAACGGGCTATGAATGTACCACGAGCAAGTACTAGACACTAGGTGCCATTTATTCCAATAGGTATGTCAAATTACAAAGACAATTAATCATGTAGTCAAGAGTGGTTTTTGTGCACCCAGGCACATTGCACCCCCGGTGCACCCACAATAAAAAACTTAGCAAAACATTTCAAAAAATTCTGAAACATTGTGGATGTGATCATGACCAAATGTTTTAGGTGCTTGCAAAATTCTGAAACATCCGAGGAAATCTGTACAAAAAAAATAGAAAATGGTATGTACTATGTAAGTACGCCACTCATACTAGCTGGTCGTTGTTGCCTTCTTGGTAGTTGTTGCGGCTTCTGAATTTACTGCACCACTATGTAAAACGACATGGTCAGAAGCTGGGGTGGGTGTACCAAGTGACTCTGATTACATGACTATTCCTAAGTCAATCTCTGTTTTACCGCTGATGATGTATTGAACTGTGGTTATGTAGTATTTGTTGTTTCTGGATAGAGGGTACTGCATATTTGGGGTTCTGATCCTGGTTGGATACTTACTTTGCTTTAAATAAAGCACTATGTGACTATATTCTGGAGTTGTGACACTATCCTGGAGTAAATGAGGGGCTATGAGTATGAGACCAATGTAATATAAGCTTCTAATTTTTTATCTTTTTTACTTCTGTTTCTTCATTTGCCATTCAAAGAAGTGGCTAGAATCATAGTTTCGTAGAGGAATTTTGTTATGATGATGATCATGTATGTTTAATTTATTGCAACAGGAGGAACTATCGTCATATCATTTGCAATGGACTGATGGGAAGGTTTAGGAGCTTTTGAGGATGAAGAGCCATGAGAGGGTCAGTGGCACTTCCTTTGAATTAGAGAATAATGAGATTGGGCGAAGCTACGAATGACAGCGTCCCATCTCCCTACCTTCCGTCGGTCTCTCCCCTCACTCTTTTTGCGCCTCTCCATGGTGGTGCCTTACGATGCCTTGCCACAAGAGATAATTAATCATTATCAGGGAGAGAGGGTGAGGGGGAATTTTGTGCCCAATTGAAGCGGAAGAAGAAGGACTTAAACAGTAGTTCATGCGAGTTGGTGTTTATTCATAGAGAATCCCATGCATTATGCAATGCGGTATACAAGATCATCACTTTGAGGCATCCATATTGGGTTAGGGGCATGTGATTTTGTTCCCGTTGCAACGCACGGGCATTTTCCTAGTAGATATATATTTTTATAAAGGGCGTTCTTTATTAACTCATA
Organism: Aegilops bicornis; assembly: GCA_021605145.1. Classification (NCBI taxonomy): domain Eukaryota; kingdom Viridiplantae; phylum Streptophyta; class Magnoliopsida; order Poales; family Poaceae; genus Aegilops; species Aegilops bicornis. The sequence goes on along the minus strand of CM038675.1, from coordinate 81,997,479 downwards.
ATGTCGCATCAAGTGGATACAAATAGAATTGAGTATACACCTGGCTCCTGCACAACTAGGATGCACATAACCAGAAAAGAAGAAAAGAAAAAAAAGACCCGTAGGGGTGGCGAGCCGAACGACCCACTGCAGCAAATCTCAACTACTACCACTTACATTGACAATACGTGGACGACGCGAAGGCTCCCCCAACAGCGACACCTTCAATAAGGAAACAATGCATGAACATCAATGTTGCTAGATCCAACCATATAGGCCATATCGTGGATTTTCACCCAGAAGAGAAGGACCGAGTAAGCTCCAGAAAGTGCCTTCAACAAGGGAGTATAAAACCGCCATTGCCAGGTACACCCAGAGAAGGTCAGGCCTAGGTTTTTCACCTAGAAACTCGAGACCCGGTATTCAGAGAACACCACCATAGACAAAGTCCTCTATATTGCCACCACCAACTTGCCCATGGAGAAGTCATGCAGCAATGTACCGAACAACACTGGAATCGCAGATCAACGTGAACACCACATATCATTTGCTGAGACGACAAGTCTGACAACGCAGACAACGGACGTGCAATGCTAGCACTTGCGCCAATGTGGGGCACACCCTGACCAACACCGGAGCACGACGGATATCCAGTGAAGACGAACCATCATGAGGGCGGGAGCCATGCAGGTAGGCTTGCACGCGAAGCCGGACGGACAAGTCACATGCAGCAGCACCGTGCATGCAATGCAATGCGTGGACCAGAACAAGAAGAGGTAACTGCAATCGCGCATCATATCATATCATGTTCAGTTTCTCTTCTTTCTCTCGATCGATCGATTTTGGCCATCATGGACACACATTTAAGATTGGCTAAAGAAAAGAAAATATCTTATTTGATTACTGTTGCCATTGGTGAAAGATCTCCTTCTATCCTGCATTGCTTGATTACTGTTGCATTGCTTCGCTCTCGCCGCGTGCTCTATATCTCGTCTGAATCCGTATAGGTATACATAGATATATTGATATAGGTATATCTTGGGAGTCTAGAATTAGTATACATATATAGTTATAGATATAGATATAGTTATTGATATAGATAGATAGATAGATATAGATATAGATAGATAGATTTTTTTGATACAGGGCATTCTTTATTAACTCATAATGTCGCATCAAGTGGATACAAACAGAATTGAGTATACACCTGACTTCTGCATAATTAGGATGCACACAGTCAGAAAAAAAAGGACCCATTGGGGTCAAGGCGAGGCGAACGACCCATTGCAGAAAAATCTCAACTACTACCACTTACATTGACAATACGTGGACGACGTGAAGGTTCCCCAGCAGCAGACACCTTCAACAAGGAAATGACGCATGGACATCGACGTCGCCGAATCCGAACATATATGCCAGATAGTGCCTTCAACAAGGGAGCATAAACCGCCACTCTCAGGTATACTTAGAGAAAATCAGACCTAGAGTTTTCACCTAGAAACTCGAGACCCGGTTTTCAGAGAACACCACCGTAGGCGAAGTCCTCTATATTGCCGCAACCAACTTGCCCATGGAGAAGTCATGCAGCAATGTCCCAGACAACACTGGAATCACGGTTCAACGTGAACACCACATATCATTTGCTGAGACAACAGATCTGACAACGCAGACAAACGGCCGTGCATGCTAGCACTTGCGCCAATGTGAAGCACACCCTGACCATCACCAGAGCACGACGGATACCCAGTGAAGACGAACCATCATGAGGGCGGGAGCCAAGCGGTAGGCTTGCATGCGAAGCCGAACGGCCAGGTCACATGCAGCAGCACCGAGCATGCAATGCAATGCGTGGACCAAAACGCAAAGAGGTAACTGCAATAGTGCATCATATCATGTTTAGTGTCTCTTCTTGCTCTCGATCGATCGATCAATCGATTGCAATCTCGGTCATCTTGGACACACAATTAAGAGTGGCTAAAGAAAAGAAAAGATCTTGTTTGATTACTGCTGCCATTGTTGAAAGATCTCCTCACTCTATCCTGCATTGCTTCTGCTTGATTACTGTTGTATTTCTTCGCTCTCGCCTCGTGCTCTATATCTCGTCCGAATCCGTCCAGTAGATACTAACTGCCGCGTTCGTCCTCTTCCTATCCTGCCGATCAAGAAGTGTAACGCAGATGCGCAGCCCAAGCGGAGGCACACCTGGATCCGACCCAGCTTTGCACATATATATCTTCTTGTTCCACCGGCCTGCCTGCGTGTATGTCTTGTTGACTTGGTGTACTACGTGGTATGGGGAGCGGCGGGGTGTTGTTGCCGACGGTGGTGATGCTGGCGCTCAACGTGATGTCCGCGGTGATGGTGGCGCTGGTCAAGGTGGCCATGGCCGGCGGCCTCGACCCGCTCGTGCTCGTCACGCTGCAGCAGCTCGCCGCTGCCGTCTTCCTCGGCCCCATCGCGCACTTCACAGAGGGGTGAGTGAGTCCACACGACATCCATCCATTTCGATTGCATATAGCATAAATCAGCTATATATAGCCTTTCTCTCATCTTCGTGTTGATCGGTCTCATCTCATCCATCAGCAAGTCGAGGCCCAAGATGACGCTCGAGATCTTCGCCTACCTCTTCCTCAGCGCCGCGCTCGGGTACTTTTTCTTTCTTTGATCAAATAAATCTTCCCTGTTTCGTCTTCAACGTTTTTCATTCCTTTTCGCGTACACGATCTTGCATGGTGATGGTGGCAGAGCGGCGATGAGGCAGTACATGGTCTTCGTGGGGCTGCGCTACACCACGGCGACCTTCGTCAGCGCCTTCTCCAACATCGCGCCCGTGCTCACCTTCGTGCTCGCCGTCGCCACCCGCTCCGAGTCGCTCCACCTCAGGGCCGCCGCCGGCGCCGCAAAGCTCTCGGGCACGCTCGTCTCGCTCGCCGGCGCCATGCTGCTCACCTTCTACAGAGGCGTGGCCCTCACCCACCCCAACAGCGCCCACGCCGCCGGGCAGCTCCACCACTCCTCCTCTTCTCCGCCGTCTCCGGCCGTCGACTCTGGCAGGCGGTGGACGCTGGGCACAGTGGCGATCCTCGGCAACTGCGTCTGCCTCGCCTGCTGGTACCTGCTCCAGGGCAGGATCACTAGGAAGTACCCCTACGTCTACTCTTGCAACGCCTTCCTGTCCACCTTCAGCTTCCTCCAGGTCGCCGTTGTCGGCGGTCTGCGTGAAGCGCAACCTCGCCGCCTGGATCGTCACCAACAAGTTTCAGATCCTCACCGTCCTCTACTCAGTAAGCAAGCAAGCAATCAACCCTCATATATGCTTCTGACTAGCAAGATGCCCGTGCATTGCATGGAACATCAAGATGCATTTGTATGAGTAGTTTATTTTCTTGGAGAAAAGGATGAACGAGGGAAGGCCTTATCTGCAAATGTGAAAAGGAGTGCGGGTCATTTGTCATAGTTTCGTTCCTATCCGTCAGATATAGATCGGACAGCCTATATCACAGGATGGCAAGCACACCATCATCATTAACTTTGCTTTTTATAAAAGTAGAGAAATGAGATCTGAATTGCTTGCTACAGTATATATGCAGCTGGCTTGCCATTGATTTTGCCTGAATGAATTCAGGGCGTGGTGGCGACCGGCATGTCCTTCGTCCTGCTGACGTGGTGCATCCAGAAGCGGGGGGCTGTGTTCGTTGCGGCCTTCGTCCCTGTCTCGCAGGTTTTTTATTTCGAAAATAAAATAATTTAGGACCTCACTGAAATTTCTCATAGTTCAGAAATTATTTCAGATTTTGAGATTTCAAATTTCACTTAATTTTAATGAATTCTAACATGATTTCGATTTATTTTGAAATCAGTTTGGATCTGCCTCAAAATTTCTGGTTTAAAATATTTCAGACCCTACTGGAATATGTGAAATTTCGGAAACTTCACTGAAATTTCGTTGAACTTTTTAACTGTCGCAGGTCATCGTCTGCATCATGGACGTCACCGTCCTGCGTGAACCGCTCTACCTTGGAAGGTACAAAAACACCTATAGAGATTCATGCGTGTATCTGTTTACCCATGGCATGATTGGCATCTGAAACTTATGCTTTGCAAACGTGTATGCATGGATGCAGTGTGGTGGGATCTGTGATTGCGATAGGTGGCCTGTATCTTCTGCTATGGGGCAAGAGGCAGGAGGCCTTGCAACAGCATCCAAGGGTTGCTAAAGATGACCTAGAACAACAGCAGCAGCAGCAGCAAGTGCAGTCGCAGCCATGACTGAAATTGAAAGACAGAGATCCTCCATTAAGTTCTCCAATAACTTTTCCATGTTCTAGTAATTATTATGATCACAATTATGATGTAAATTAGGATTCAGGATGCTATAATTCATGAAGCTGTTTAGGCTCTAATCCAAACAACAGCAGGGTGACAATATGTACACTATTAGCATGTTTCTGGAGAAGTGTATTTTGTGGGGACATATATATGTAATATTTTGACTTCAATTCTGGTTATACATGTAATTTTTAGAGTAAAAGACTGTTGATTTTTTTGGCAACAATGATTATCTTTTTAATTTATTTTTAGCGAATCAGCTAACGGCAGAGGAGTAGTAGTGTACTATATATGTAACTTGAAATAGCCAATACAAGTTACAACAAAATATGGGAAATACGGCTTTATCATACATCTTGATCGCACGAGTAGGCGTGCGCACAGTGCAACAGAAAGTGTTGAGAATAAAAATCCAAGAATTAGTAGACTTCAACATTCCATTGCTCGGACATCTTTAGTTGCTTCCGTAATCCAACTAATTCCTAGCATTGCAACAAATCTAAAATTCAGTACAACCTGCAATTATTGAATTAAACTGCTTTTAAAAGATTGGATAAACACAAATTCATAACCATATAATGTAGTAATATTTGTAAATATTTGGTATGGTCAGTGTAAGTTATCATGTGACTATGGCATAATGGTTGCTGAATACAATAGATTTGAATTAGGGGGTTTAATAACCTATTCTCTCCCTCTATTAATCCTCATATATAATATAAGGTACAGTGTATGTGTATGTGTATGTGTATAGCTAGCCAAACGGGCCGGGCCAATCAGGCCAGCCCACGAACATGCCGGCACGGCCCGCCAAGGGCCAGGCATGACACAAGCTAAATGGGCCGTGCCCGGCACGCGGCACGCCCTGGGCCGTGCTTGGGCTGCTAAGCTGAGTATGCGGGCCGCATGGCACGGCCTGATTATCTTTTTTTATATCTTTTTTATGTTTTTATATATCTCTATATGGCCTAATACTAACCCAGTAGGAAAAAATAGGCCCAAAAACGCCCGGTAGGCCAAACAATAGGCGGGCCAGCCTGATTACTAGCCGGGCCTTGCTAGCATGGCACGACCTGTATAATAATCATGCCTTTGCGGGTCAAGCCGGGCCAGGCACGATTACAATAGGCCGGGCCGGGCCATGCCGGGCCGGGCCGGGCCATGCGGCCAACTTTGTGTATGCATATGTGTGTGAGAGAAATCAACATCGGCTGGCAAGCAATTGTGGGGTTGCTACCTCCTTGCTGGGCTCTCGTTGTCGTTTCATCGGCCTGAGTTGTGGGCTTTGTGAGGCCTTTATCCCTAACATTTTCCTATCTTGGTCTCCCTTTACAAGGAGCATAATTTAAATGTTTTTCTGCCACGTACGGCCATGCCCATTTTGGCAATCTCCATTGCAAGATTGGAAAGCAACATCAAAATTTAAAGCAAGGGCGATATAAATAGAAAAATACCTTCTTATGAGAACGTGCAGGAGCGTGGAGTACGACAATGGATGCACACCAGAATGTACCGGCCGGTACATAAATCGTGTTTTGGACATGTATTCCGTGTGTACATGCTGAATTTCCCCGATCGGTTGATCGATCATCCAACTTTTCTCTCATATTTTCCTGTTTCAATTTCAGTGGTAGTACGTTTTCTCTTTTCTTGTTTACGTTTTCCTTTCTAGGTACCTGCATGCGCGCTGGGAACTGTATTGGGGGAAAGTATCAGGTGATACTAGTATTTACATGATATCATGATACCAACTAAATTCAAATTTAAACATGTCAAAAAATTCTAAAAAAATCACTGATGTTCACAATACATATGTCGACAACTCCTAAATATTCAGATCAAAATTCAAATACACAAGCAAAAACAAAAAAAAAATGCAAATCCACATGAATGGGGTCAAAAGGGAGAAAACTGGAATATGAGTTGGGCGGACGAGACAGTGGAGAGTTGGCCCCATTGCAGGGAGCTGATATAGGAGTATAGGACGCATTCTGCGTCAAATGGAGCGTGCGCCGCACAGGGTGATGCATGACTGGCCGTCACACCGGAGCTGAATCGCGTTGAAAGCAAAACAACGCGACGCAAAAAACCCTGAAAAATAAGCAACGTTAGGAATCGAACTTAAGCTTTCGATCAGCCAACTGCTTATACCTCACGAAGTTAGCCACTTAAGCTAACCACATCAGCTTACAAATTTGTATAGCGTGAACTCTTAAGAACAGAAATAGCGGCAGATTTGAAACATTTATGATTTTTCATATATTTCTTTGAAATAACGAACAATTTTGAAATTCTCGTTCATTCTGAAAACACAAACAATTAAAAAAAACGTGAACAATTTCGTAATTCCAAACGTATTTCGAAACAGGAAGAAATGGTGATCACATTTTGAAATCCTGAACTTTTTCTAAAATGCGAACAATTTTTGAAAATTATGAAAAAATTTCAAAAAACATGGATTTTTTGAAATACTAACGCTTTTATGAAAAAAGTGAAAAAAACGAAAAATAATTAAAAAACTGAACAATTTATGAATGTCAAACATTTTTCGACCAGGTCAAATTTTGTCAAGTTTTTTAATTGTTCTGAAAAAGTGATTTTTTTTTAAAATTATAAACTCATTATCAATAACGTGAACATTTTTTGAATTTTGGAACAAATTTTAAAATAGTAAACAGTTTTTGAATTTGAGAACAAATTTTGTAATCATGAACGTATTTTTAAAATCCGAACAAAATTTCCAAAACCCGAACATTTTTAGAAAAAAGTGTTTTTTGGTTTATGCTTTTTTTGAAAAGAAACACAAAAGAGAAGAAAAAAGGGAAAAGAAAAAAGAAACAAAAATTGAAAAGACAAACATTTTTTTAAAAGGGAACATTTTTTAAATCCCAGAACATTTTGTTTAAAATGCGAACATTTTTTGAATTTATGAACAATTTTGAAAAACACGAGCATTTTTTCAAATGAACGTTTTTTAGAAGTGACAACAATATTTTTAAGTTTACAAACAATTCTTGAAACATGAAATTTTCTCAAAAAAATCTTGAAAATAAAAAAGAAACGAAAAAAAAGAAACAGAAAAGGAAAAGAAAAGAGGAAATGAAGTAGAAAAATAAACAGAAAAACGTAAAAAAGAAAAACCAAAAACCAAAAAGAAAGAAAAAACCGGTTCAGAGACGGCTTGGAAACTCTAGAAGATTCCCAATACCGGAAACGCGAACACTGTAAATGGGCCAGCCCAGTTCACTGTTCGATCGCCAGCTCTTCTTATGCGAAGCGTCGGCCGCCTGACGCAGAGAGCCTATATTCCCCCATTGCATTCACATATGTTCGTAGTTCGCTTTAACTCTGGGCTGGGTTGCTAGCTATTCTGCACACGCAGGCGAAAATAGATGGGTTCGGCCCAATAGGTTCAAGCTTTAGGTTTTATTTCTATTTCTACACAACCAGACTGAGTTTTAAATATTATATATGAAACTTTTTTCTAAAAAATTATGAATGCCACATTATATCAAAATAACTATACTGTAAAAAACTATTTCCAGACTATTATTTGTTCTCATAAATTATGTAAATATTAATTCTAGGATTTAATAAATAATAAAAATGTTTTAAAATATTCCAAATAATAAAATTCTGTAAAATAACTCATTTAGGCATTTATAAATTCTGTAAAATTAATTCTAGGATTTAATAAATAATAAAAATGTTTTAAAATATCCCAAATTGCAAGGGTACTATTTGGGGTAAGTCCTTTCTGTTGGAATTGATCTCAGCTGTAACAAACTGAGAGAGAGAAAAGGGGGTTGACTCCCCATGATTTGTGCTATGATCGGAGGCACACAGAAGCAACTTGGTTTTGGTCCCACATACCCAGCACACACCCACATATCAGGAACAGTGGTTTTCGTTTTGGAAGAGTTCTTTTTACGGTCTAACCACTAACACCCGATCCTAAAGATGTGTTGAGGTACGTGAAGGCCAACTACCACCGCCAGCCACCTCCAGGGCCGTGCTGGCGGCGTCCCTTGTATCTCCTACATCGCCCAGCTGCTGCTCTTCCTCCCCGACGATCTCCTCCTCACCTTTGGAGATCTTTGAGGTGGAGCCAAGGGCTATCCTGCTAATGGATCAAGACAATCACGGTTAGTAACAACAATTATGCTTCAGGGATGTTCTAATCAAGAGATCCAGGTCCTAGTTATCTTAACTCTAAAGTATTATATATAACATTGATAATATTAATGGTATTTTCACTCTGAATGTCCTCTTTAATGTTTACTCGGTGGGAGTGACATTTATGTTTATATGTTAATTCCAATGTCATTTTCAATGTATGTCATTGAGAATTCTAATGATAATTTTGACACTTATGTTCAATATTCATATTATCATTGTGAGATTTAGTGTCAAAAGGCATTAGTGTGCGTCATGGCACACATGATTATATCATGACGTTGCTTTATGTTAATGATGGCAATTAATTTAGTCGTAGTTCTTGCTGGTCATTACAAGATTTTACATCTCTCTGGTCAAAATGGAACCAACGAGAAGTTTTGATTAGAGATTTAATGAGCAAATGTTCTAATGGCATATGATGATATTCTGGCCAACATTGATTATGTTTCTCATGTGTCATTTATGAATAAGTAAGGTTCTTTCTCGTTATCTACCCAACGGTGATACAGATTAGAATAAAAATTAAGCATGTTCTTTATTCATCTTATTGCATGGTTAGTTTATACTTGATTCTCTGTTATGATGATCATACATTTGTCTCCTCTTTTTCCAACAATAATAATGATGTCAAACAAATGTTTGACATAGACGACCTTATGCAAAGAACTTTCCCACATGGAGAGTGGAGATCATTGTCTCATGTAAGGAATCTCCCAATGTTTTTCTGCCACGAAGGTTGAAGGATGAACCATGATGATAAGGCAGACATTGGGAGAGATCTCAAGACGCATGTGCCATCATGCACATTACTAATGTAAAGGAGATTAAAGTCAAAACTATTGGATTTATTCCACTAGCTTTTGGAGATGACTTAAATTTTTTTCATCCTATTAAGGATGTTTTGTTCATGCTCCTAGTTATTGGAGAACCTTAATTTGTTCTCTCAAACAGATGAGGTGATTTTGTATGTAATTAAGTCAACTTCAATTATGTAATGTTAGTCCCACCTTGGTGAGATGAGTTATGTTTTCACTAAATAAAACTTTTGTAAAGATTATATGCTATGTTACAATTGAAGATGTAAGAGAAGTGCAATTAATGAGACCTCATCAAAATTGTGGTTTTAGACCACATTTCGAGGGGGAGAATGGAAGTCTCATTTAATATGAGATGTGATGTTCACTTCTCCTACTTAGATCATAGCATGTACAACTAAGCAAAATATGTATCTCAATTCTCTAATTAAGATGGAACCAACGAGAAGTTTTGGTTGGAGAATGTATGAAAAGCACATTATAATGTTGGTTCTCTAATTAAGATGCAACAAGTCTTATTTAGAAGAATGAATGAAAAATGACTCCTTTATCATGTTAGCGTGTACTTAGTCCCTTATGAGCATTACGAAGCACACATGAATGCTAAAGTGGCAAGCTTGCTAGTCTAATGACCATCATGATGTAACATGTTGATAATATATCTGACCAACGTCGGTTATAATCATATGGGACACTTCACTCAAGTGGCAAGTTTGTCAGTATTATGTGGCTTGTGGTTATATTTCTGACTAACGTCGTTTATAATCATTTGTCATAGTTCATTAAGTTCTTTTCCATCTTCAGCCTAACGGTGTTGTGGTTTAGAGCTGAGATGATTGTTATCAAGATTTTGGATATATTTTCCATCTTCTAAATAAAGTGATCATCAGGGAACCTAGAGCGTATGAACATTAATCTTAAGGATAACTCCATTAGATCTTTGTTCATATGCATCAGGTAAATTGAGGGGAATTTATTTTTCTCTAATTCAATACTTATTGTTGAGACTCAACAATTTCCCTATGATCGATAATGTGTGTGAATGATCATATTAGTGGCTTGTTGCCATATAGGATGAAGATTATGAGCTCTAATGATGTATGCAACTCCAAAGATTTTCCTCAGTGAGTTGTTGTGACGTTTGTGTTATTACTATGACATACTCTTGTGTTGGCTTAGTTGATAATGTATGTATGACTCAACTGTACGGTTTTGTCATCGGTGAAGTTGACATAAGACATGTTATCTAAAGAAATACAATTATGAGATAATACAAGTGTTGGGACACTCATACTATAAGACGAGGGGGAGTAAGATCACTACCTTGTGGAGATGAATATTTTGGCGAGCCAAGTAATTTCTATCTTCTATTTGTAACATGAAGGTTCTTGGTGATGCCTCATACTTTGCTTGTATTGAGTTCCGCCAAGATATAGGTCCAAAAGGAGTATAAGCCTATGATGACATACGTTGATAGAGTACGGAAGCAAATATCGCGTGGTAGTACTCTATCACACCTGCTACTAAAGTCAAGGGCAATAAGATGGACAGTTTAGTGTCCAAGGAACCATTATAAACTGATCAGGTAATGTTAGTTCCTTATGCTTCAGCTGTCAGAAGCAATGTAAGTATTCAAATATGAACTTGCCCTATTTATGATCGGGATAATTGGCAAATATACAAGTCCAGAAATTGACCACTAGAGAAGACGCGAAAAGTCTTGTAGATATGCAAGGTAATAAAAGTTTATATGCTCACTAATAAGAAGTCAGATAACCTCGATATCCTCGGTTATTCAGACATTGTTTCTGCGAGGTGTGTGGATATTAAAGTTTCCACGTTATGTTACATCCTCACTCTCGCATATGGAGCTATATCGTGCAAAAGCTCCATAATGACATTGATGGCATTAGAAATAATGCAATTTACTATGTGGCATGTTAAGAGGCTACTAGGCAGGTTGTATGTCAAAGAAGTTCTATTCCCGAAATTAAGGTGGTAGACAACATTTATAAAAACCACCTACTGCATTATGAATATGCAGTTTTCTGTGTGAGTAACAACAAGTCAAATGGTGCTGCCAAAACCATTGACAATATGTTTCATGTTGTCAAAGATAGAATCCAGGATCAAGCTAATGATATTAAGCATATCAAAATGATTTGTATGTATTACGGATCCGTTTACCAAAGAGGCTCACCACCCATACTTATAATTATGTTGTCGGCATGGGTTAGGAAAGCTTTTTGATCCTGGAAATTAGGACCATCTTATAAACCAACTCCCATAAAGTATTATGTTTTCCATTTCGAGATAGAATGATGTACTATAGGTAATGAGGTTCAGTGGCATCTCATTGGTCATTGTAACACTTTATTTTGGTATATTATTTCTATTAAGAGTGGGCTTATGATGTTTGTTAACCTTACGATCAAGGGGGAGAATATTGGAATTGATCTCAGCTGTAACAAACTGAGAGAGAGAGAAAAGGGGGTTGACTCCCCATGATTTGTGCTATGATCGGAGGCACACAGAAGCAACTTGGTTTTGGTCCCACATACCCAGCACACACCCATATATAAGGAACAGTGGTTTTCGTTTTGGAAGAGTTCTTTTTACGGTCTAACCACTAACACCCGATCCTAAAGATGTGCTGAGGTACGTGAAGGCCAACTACCACCGCCAGCCACCTCTAGGGCCGTGCTGGCGGCGTCCCTTGTATCTGCTACATCGCCCAGCTGCTGCTCTTCCTCCCCGACGATCTCCTCACTGCTGGAGATGCTGAGGTGGAACCAAGGGCTATCCTACTAATGGATCAAGACAATCACGGTTAGTAACAACTATTATGCTTCAGGGATGTTCTAATCAAGAGATCCAGGTCCTAGTTATCTTAACTCTAAAGTATTATATATAACACTTTCATCTCCTCTCTTTATTCACCATATTTGAGATTTTTGTTCCATTCTCTCTCTCTCTCTCTCTCTCTCTCTCTCTCTCTCTCTCTCTTAAGATGGTTAGAAAAATATTTCATGCAAATATTTATGGTCAAAGTCATGCATCAAAAACTGTGCAAAATCAAGTGCGCCTTATATTTTGGGAAGGAGGGAGCACTCCTCTCTGCTACCACTCACTCAAACCTTCTAATCGCTTTTGTTATCTTTGCCCGTCCCTCGGTGAATTTTTGCAAGGAGCGTAACTAAAATGGTATGCTTTGCTTCTACTGTAAAAAAGAAGAAGAAATGTTTTGCTGCCACGTCGTCTGTATGAGCTAGTAACCTAGCTGGCCAATGGAAATGGATGTAGTACCACTGCAGGCATGCAGCTCAGCCCCGAGCCCCAAACTGGCCGTGGCCGGTGCGGTGCCAAGCCCATCTTGGCAATTGGCATTCTCCATTGCAAGATAAAGATTGGAAACACCATCAAAATTCAGCTCAGTAGTGTAGCAGCTGCACGTACAGCCTAGCCGGGTTAACGTGCGCGATGCCTGGAATAGTGCTACATATACTAGTACTAATTGACGAACACAGCATATATAGTCATCAGCCGTCCAACTGTAGTCTGATCTTTTCTTTTCGAATGCTACGTACGTTCCTCTGATCTGAGTGAGAGAGAAAAAGTACAGCTCTGCATATATATAGCCCAGCACATATATGTAAACCCGGTTTTTCTTTTCTTGTTTGGTTTTTTCCCTTTCCTGACAGACATATGCGCAGGGGTTTGAATTAGGCACCTCCTGCTTTGGGACACTCTGGGCTCTGCCTGGGTCTTAATGGAAAGCAAACCAATTTTACACTAGTTGTTGATATAAAACTAGCATGTGAGATGGGCGAATGGAGAATGCAGAATTGTTTGCAACTGCAACTTCGCTGGGCGAATGCAGAATTGTTTTTCTTTCTTGAGGCAGGAAATGCAGGATTAGATGAGCAGGCTATAACATTTGACGGAGTTTTTCTTTCATTTTTTTGAGGGGTATACATTTTTTTAGCAAATTGAGGGGTATACATTTGATGGAGCGATGGAGGCCAAACCAGGCATGTCACCATGTTTCAAAGGAAAAATAAATATTAGTCTAGAGTTAGTGAGAAAAAAAAATCTTACGATATGAACCAAAGAACATCTCTTTTCCAACCCTACTAACAGGATTTGAGATACATGACATGTCATTTCATACAAGTTTTCTATTGCTATGATATTCCTATCATATGAGCGAGATACATGACATGTCATTTCGTACAAGTTTTCTATTGCTATGATATTCCTATCATATGAGCGAGATACATGACATGTCATTTTGTACAAGTTTTCTATTGCTATGATATTCCTATCATATGAGCGAGATACATGACATGTCATTTCGTACAAGTTTTCTATTGCTATGATATTCCTATCATATGAGCGAGATACATGACATCTCCTTTCGTACAAGTTTTCTATTGCTATGATATTCCTATCATATGAGCGAAAGTAGGCTTAATACATGTTAATGCTTATGATAGTAATTCTATATGAGGACCACACTCGCTACTATTCTTTGCACGGCACATGCTTAAGTTCTTCAACCGCCACACAGATCCCTACATAGCACATCACTCTCATCGGTACATTCCATGCATGCATGGTCACTGACGGGACCATTTCCCTTGCGGATGTTTCCGGTTCGTTCTATCCCCACGCCCACGCCCGCCCGAATGAGAATGATGTTATCAAAGAAGTATACATTGCACCAATCAGGGCCATATTTTCTCGTTCAACAGTTGCTTTCGTGGCAAAGAACGAAACTAATCTTGCCGATGGAAAAACACCAAAGGGAAGCAGCCATGGAAGAACCACAACTGAAACCAGCAGCCAGTGGCACACATTGCTCTCCGGCACATGCATGCATGGCCTCCGTTAATTCGCTCAGTGATTTGGCATGCATCCGCGAAGGCACGGCTCCTTCTGCAGAATGCAAGTGCAAGTGACTAGGCCGCAAGAGGTCCAGAGAGTGCTGGTGTTGTTCTTTTTTTTTTTCAGCAGCAATACAGATATAAGGCGCCACGTCGTCGACGGAAACGTCTCCTCTCACTGAAAGCGCATCGCCGGAAATTCTAAAATAAATCCAGGAATAATGCAAGCATCAGGATTTGAACCCTGGTGGGTTGGAGATACCATTGTCCAACTAACCAACTCAACCACAGGTTGATTCGCTGCTGGTGTTGTTCTAGAACAGCAGTTGATGTGAACTGAGATCTTGCGCGAATAATTTGCCCATAGTACCTTACTTATCTGTCAATTTAAGCATGGTCCGGATGCAAATATGACATGGTTTTTTAAAAAAACGCCAACTTTTGCTAAACTTTGACAGAGCAAACGTGAGATGCATGCATCCATAGGGGTCACTTTGTGGACCATGGTTTACGGTTCATAATTGTTGAGAATATTCTGAATCCAGCGAGACCAAGCAAATGGAAGCGGAAAGGAGCAGAGAGAGAGAGAGAGAGAGAGAGAGAGAGATATCCGTGGGAATCAAGCACTTGTCTCTGACCTTAGCGCACCAAGAGGAAGATGCCGGCCGCGAGGCTGGCTTCTCACTCTCTTCATTCACGTACAGGAGGCATGTGGAACGCAGGTTTCATCATGTGCTTTTCAGAATCCATTGAGGATGTTGTTGCTTTTGATTGCAAAGTGGAGCTGGAGCCACAACAGACTTTGCATCATAACTGCAATGTTCTTTGTATGTGGTTTCTGCACAAAGATCAACGAGCATGCCTGAAGAGAACAGAACTGATGACATACTCCACACTCGTCAAGCTTGTCTCAGGAATGAATTAATTAATTAGGACGAGAAAAAAATCATTTATGTTAGGGCAAAGTTTAACATCATGAAAATTTCCCCTTGAGTTAAAATATGGCGTTTAGCACATATATATAGCTGTGGCACTACAACAGACAGGCAGAGGGATTTGCCAACTACTAGCAAGCATGATGTCAGGATGACCTGTGCTGGCCTAGATAATTGGAGACCACAAAACCCGATTTCATTTGTGCAGCACGATAAAGTTTTCATGCAAGATTGATGCATATAGCTATTACAAGTTTTCTTGTTCTGAAGCAGGGAATCGTTGCTATCTCAGCATCTGCCATGCAAGTGGTTTCCTTTCAGAAGCAGGTGCAAGGTGTACTAGGCGCGTGACCACAGTAGTAAGTTGTTCAAGAGTTCAGACATGCAATACCTATCATAATCAATGCTGGACAGGACAGAAACCTACAGGGATTTTGAAGATAAGGTTTGGAATTCTCTCACTGGTGACAATGGATGGCAAGTTTACAGCGATACTCCCTCTACGTTACTAGTGTGAGCCAGCCAAGGACAAAGCACAGGGTTTGGATCATCATTAGCTGGCGTCACAAGCCCTCGTTTTGACCTCTTCTTCTTCCTTCTTCATGTGATGCACAACACTCTGGCCATTAACTCTTGCCGCCTCTCTGGCCATTACTAACTCTCTTGCCATCTCTCGGGCCATTAACTGCTGTTTCTTCGCCCCAAGGCAGCCATACGTGGCATTTTTTTTTCTTTAAGTCCATTGAACTCGGATGATGAACTCTGTAATAATTAATAAAAGGAAAACATTTAAAATCAACCGGCTGAAAACAGCGTCACGTAAACCGGCTAATTCCAAATGAACCTCAAAGGCCCATGTATGGCAAGAAGTGGAGTTGCAATATTTAGGCCGCGTTCGACAGTCATCCACGGAGCAGAGCACGCGGAGCGGGCTTTAATCAACTCCGCAAATTATGGCCTTAATCAACTGGATTGCCGCTTCGCTCGCCGCGGAGCGGAGGGAATCCGAACGCGGCCTTAGTCCCACCCAACTAGTGCAGGTGAAGTTTGACCTCGTTATATAAGGAAGTCTATGAGCTTTCACTAAGTGATGGGTATGAGGACAGAAAGAGAACCCACACACATTTGTTCTCCTCGCCTTACCGAGCTCAGTGAGCGGGCATGCAACGTGTGCGTGAATTGTCCAAAAAATCCGGTACATGACCTGGCATGAGTGCAACTTCCTTTCATTGTTTTAATTTTTTGGTTTTTGACCGTTAAGTCTGCGAGTTGGAAACCTAACTGGGGTTATACCATGACCATGACACGCTGGTTCTCCTTTATAAATGACATATTGACCACCATCGAAGATACTACATCAAATTGAGCTAGGATTTTGTCTCTTGTTGCTTTTGTGCCGTCATCCTAGTCTACTCCACTTCAATCCGCATGCATGCACCAATGAACGTAGAATGTGTCCTATTTATTCAATGCATGGCTCGATTACGGCGGTTGATGCCAATCGACTTAACCAATGAAACTGGCTCTTTTTGGATGACGGTTGCATCCTTGATGTGTTTTCTCGGTAAGAGCGGATTCTGTCTTTTGCAGACGACATAGTATTTGAAAAACAAAGGTTCCGCTTAAGGTCAAGATTTTAATGTGGTTTGTAAAACAATAAGCATGCCCTTTGTGATAGCCACCATGACCATGCAGGAAAAGGTGGCCATCGTCACAAGACGTCACAATCTTTGGCCCTATTAAGCGGAAGCGGCTCGTCTGACGTACGGCCCACACACTGAGGTGTGGGCCTGGACCCACCCGTCAGCGGCCCAACGGCAGGTTGCCGTACGTCAGGGGATCCGGCTCCCTGTTGAGCAGTAATAATCCAAGGCTTAATCACTTGCCATCTGCCCGGGGAGGCAATGCCACGAGCGGACCACTGTTAAACCACCATTGTGCAGGTGCACTAAACAACAGAGGCTACGAGAACAACCACCTTCAGGCTCTGCAGTAGCCCATTGTTTTGTTTTTACCTGTGCTCTGCACCACATAAAAACGCAGGCACGAGAGTGCATGGCTTAGGAACCAGGAGGCTTATCTGGTGTCCTGATATGCTTCGCTTGCCACAGAGAAGCAGCACTGCACTGAGCATGAGCATTGCAAATCCAAGAGGACCATTTTCCCATTATTCCGAGAGCAGTGACATGCAATGCGCGCGCGCGCATGATCGATCGATCGATCACTGTGGGATCACTGGAAGCTGCCTTTCCGCCGCCCATGTCGATCGCACCTGGAATCCAAACATCACTTTTAATCATGAACACGATAGACAAAAACAATGGTCCATACACAAGTGAGAAGACCACTGGTAGATGAGAACTTGGTAAATGTACAACTACTTGTCTTAGTTTGGCTAAAGCACTTTTCATGGCATCAATCAATCTGCGACCGTCCATGTCATGTCGCCCTCAAAGATCCAATGGGACCTCTGTTTTCCGGGGCTCAACACCGAGGAAAATAAATAGCGAGTGCAAAAATACACAACTAAATAAAATATACGTCAAAAACTCTAATACCTAAAAATTAAGAATTAATGAATTGTGTGATTAATTAGTTGATAAGGGCATATCCAATGCAAAGCGCTCCGACGAGCGCTTAAAAATGGTTTCCAACCTAACGGCTTTCTTAACGCCTCCGCTTACAATGCAAACAACTACTTCGCAGGCGTCCCGGTTTGATTTTTCCTGTATTTCTCTGGTGCCCAACGGCATACTTGGCATTGACGCTAAATAAAATCACAGGATCGGCCAGGAAACGAGCCTAACGACAAGGAAACCCATCCTGGCTTGAAATGCCCTCACGGGGAGGGGTTATCTCTCTTGACAAAGAGAGCTTGAAGGGGATCTATTTGCGGTGACCGGCATAGTGTAGTGCTTCATTGTGTCCTTGAGCCTTGCCATGTGTTCCATTGCGAAGATGTTTGACAAGGCTTTGTAGCGGATGAGGCACCCGTAGAATGCTAGGTTGATGCACCACGGCGGCAATATCGAGACCTTTGCATGGAAAGGAGGCGATGGATCATATCTGCGACATGAAACCGAAACTAGGGGAGCAGCTCGGTCGGGATGACGATGAGCACTTGGTAAAGCCACTAGTTTGCAACGGTGGTCCTAGATTCGAATAATGCCAATACATTTTTTGAGCTACTTTCATTTTAAAAGCAATATTGTTTACTCTGTTGGGCGGAATCTATCTAAAAAACTTTCTATTTCTATTCTTTGGTTTCTAACATACTTGAAATTTGAGATTTGAACTCACTCTTATTCTCATTTTCTTATTGTAACGCATGAACATATTTGCGCAAGTCTTGGCGCACGGCGTAGGTCGGCGTTGTCCGATCGTCATGCGACGATGCATAGCTAGTGTTTGTTGATACCAGGGTGGCAGGTGTAGCGTAGTGCGTGTCATGCTAATACAACATCGCTATGTATCATGCATGGGCCTTTTAGTTTAGGACATTAGTTAGTACTTCGTGATAAATAAATAAAATACCATATAGCATATTTTCCCAGGGGAAGGAAAGGCCTCCGTGTCACCATGTCGTAGACTCCTTGGAGAAGTGGATGCCTCCCATTTACTTCTTGGCTGGGAGGAAGAAAAATGGCAGCCCTGCTTTGGGCTAGCAGATATGGTGGTGGGGTGGAGCCGAGCAGCCGATCACAGTAGGAGATGTCATATCCGCTCCAAACAAGCCACCAGAGATGACGAAAATTGACTTCTGAGCACGGGTGCAATGAAGCACTTTATTTTGAAGTTCAAAAAACCACATTTTATGGTTCGGTTTTTTTTTTCAAATTTTTATGTGCATGAACGTATAGCAATGCAGTATATCGGGCCAAAATTTCAGCAATATACATGCCTACATGTAAAAGATACAAAAAAGACAGAATACCTAAAATTTAGGGGTTTGTTTTTTGGTGTTTTTGGGCAGAAATTTTGTCTTTTTTGGGCAGCACGTAATACAACGTATTATTGAACGAAATTTCAAAGGTACTTAGAGCACATGCATGTGTATTCATGTAAAAAAATCAAAAAAATTCAAATCTTTTAGGCATCTTTTTGGAGTAGTTCAAAATAAAGTGCTCTGTTGCCCCCATGTTCTGAAAATCCGTTTTTACCAGAGATGAGCCCTATCTCAATCTTAAAATCCACTTTGCCCCACCTTGTGTTTACCGCTGCACTAACCTTGGGGGGACGGGATGGAGAGGAGCACCTTGAGAGTTGAGCCCTACCTCAATCTTAAAACCCATTTTGCCCCGCTTTGTGTTCACCGCCGCACAAACCTTGGGGGGCAGGGGGGGGGGGGGGGATGGAGCGGAGCACCTTGAGAGCACGAACCTTTAAATATGCCAACGACACATTCCACAACAACCGGCAAGCAACCAGTCCACCAAAACCGTGAGCATCGCGAGCCACTAGCCAGTCTTTGGATGCGGGCAAAACACGGCACTTAGTACTTCGGCCGGCGAGGCCGGCGGAGAAAATAGACCATGGCAAGGACAATGACTTCTTCGCGACTCTCAACGGGATCTCTCCTCATGATACTTTATAACTGCAGATTTTTTTAAACCATCCTATTTGCATTGTTTAGTACAGAATTTTCTAACCATCCTATTAATTATGAAAAGCAATAATGCACTTAAAATAGCAACGATAGATCCTAATTGTTGGAAATTTCTTATGCGGAAATTATCTAGAATGTAATCACCGGGCATTTAACATGTTTACCAACGTCATCAGTGAGATATATCATCGGGAGTGCAAACTTACTATCGGCTATTGCTATTCCCCGTCGGGTATTTTCTCAAATAACCTAGAGTCACACATGGACCGTCGGCCATTTCCACTCAGAGGTGAGAGTTTTGTTTTCACCTTCGGTTATTAAACTTCACCGCCGGGCATTACATGTAATCCTTATGGGTATAACCAAAACCTTCGGTTATTGCTATCTCCCGTCGGGTATTTTCTCGAATAACCGAGTCACACATGGACCCTCGGCCATTTCCACTCATAGGTGAGAGTTCTGTTTGCACCTTTGGTTATTAAATTTCACCATTGGGTATTACATGTAATCCTTATGGGTATAACCAAAACCGAAGGATATTATAATGAACTATCGGGCATTAAATTGAATAACTGAGAGTTGGGGTTTTATCGTCGGGCAATCTAGTATACCGTGGGCTATTGGTAGTAATACCTATATGAGTTGACAATAACCGTCTGCCACTAATAGTACCTCAACTAATCTAGTATAACTATGTTACTACGTACTGAAGTTACTTGCACTATGAGCAGTCTTAAGATAGTAATGAAATTCCGTATGAGGACCACACGTACTACGTACTACTATTGTTTGCACTGCACATGCTTAACTAGTTCAACCACCGCACAAATCCCTATACGTACATGGACGGTAGGTAGCAGCACATCACTTCCATCGGTACATTCCATGCATGCATGGTCACTGACAGGACCATTTTCCGTGCGGATGTTTCTGGTTCTTTCTTATCTATCCCCACGCCCGCCCGCTGAAATGATGTTATGAAAGAAAAGGAATATTGCTCCAATGAGCGCCAAACCTTCTCGTTCAAGAGTGGCTTTCCTGGCAAAGAATGAAACTAATTCTGTTGAGAAAAGAAAACACCAAAAGGAAGCAGCCATGGAACGGATTGCCCAATAATTCAGCAGCCAGAAGTATTCTCCTGCAGAATGCGAGTGCAAATAATTGTTCAGAATGCTGAATTCGGGCAGGCCAAGCAAATGGGGGCTGAAAGGAGCGGAGCGATATGGGGGAATCTCTGACAATAGGAAGGAAGCACTTGTCTTTGACCTTGGCGCACCAACTTGGAGAGAAAGATGCCGCCCGCGAGATCGGATGTCAAGTATAGCTAGCTATGCAGACTGACCTCCGCCCCTCCCCCTTCCTACCAAAGCTAGATACTAGTGACCACAAAACTGCTCTCCTTTGTCGCTCTTTTGGTTTGCTAAGACGATGATACAGTGAGCCTTTAGCATAGTGGCAAAGAGATCTTGGGCTTTGATCAGCTCTTGCCGGGCGAACAAGTTCACCTTCAGTAAACTAGGTAGTGTCTTAGTTTCAGAAAAAAAAGTTTCGGCTAATTGCTCAAGGAAAAGATAAAGTTCAGAGTTCAGACATGCAATTATCATAATCAAGGCTGGATAGAATTAGAAACCTACAGTCTACAGAGATTTGAAGATAAGGTTTCCTCTCACCGGTGACCATGGATGGTAAACTTGAAACGGTTCACCAAACTGGCTACTCACCCGCTCAATCACTGATATACTCCCTCCCTACGTTCCTAGTGTGAGCCAGCCAAGGACGACAAAAATATGCTTCGGATGGCCCTCGTTTTGACCTCTTCTTCCTCCTTCTTCATGTGATGCACAAACACTCTGGTCATTAACTCTCTTGCCAGCCCTCGGGCCATAAACTGCTTTTCCTTTTGCCCTTTGGCACCCACATGTACTCCCTCCGTTCGGAATTACTTGTCTCAGAAATGGATGTATCTAGAACTAAAATACGTCTAGATGCATTCATTTCTGCGACAAGTAATTCCGAACGAAGGGAGTAGGTGGCATTTTATTTGTTTAGCTCTTCTGAACTCGGATGACGAACTTTGTGATAGTCAATAAAAGATTGTGTGCGCATCACTCGATGCAGAGTCCAACGACGTTCCCCTCTTTTCAAATAAATTGTTCCCAGCTCTCGGGCCGACAACCATGGAGCCATTGATACAATATTTAGGCTTGGCTCAACAGCTAATTAATGTCAAATAAATCTCAATAGCTGGAGTAGTGAGCCTTTAGCATACAGTAGCAAAGAGATGGATCTTGAGCTTTGATCAGCTTTTGCCGGCTAATTGCTCAAGGAAAAGATACTGTTTTCATGGAGGAATGATGCATAGCCAGAAGCTGGAGGAACTACTAATTATTTATGTTCTGAAGCAGGGCATCGTTGCAATCGGACAAGCAAGCGGTTTCCTTTCACAGTTCTACTCCTACTAGGTGTGTGACCACAGTTGGATGGTAATTGTTCATAATTCAACGTGCAATTCAATGCTAGACAAAAAACCTACAGAGATTTGAAGATAGGGTCACCAATGACCATAAAACAATTCACCAAACTGGTAACTCAGAGCATCTAAAGAGCATCTCTAGCGGATACCGTAAATCGATTTTGCGGTACCACCCGCGGCATGGCAGAACAGATCATGTAAAGCGAACTGCATAATTTAAACAAACTACATCCTGCCACGATACTTCGCCGGAATTAAACAGAGTTCATCACAAACTTGAAACATACGAGATTTAAAACCTAAATCTAACTACACATCATCATTCTTCTTGACACCAAGATGGTACTCCATCAAGGAGTCGGAGAGGACGAAGGCGTAGTCGTACTCCTCCTTCACCGCCTCCAGCCGCGTGTTGGGGCAACCTCCTTCGCCTCGAAGAACACGCGCTCCGCATCCCGGAGGCGCTTGGTCGTCGGCCAGAAGATCTCATTGAGCCGGTCAAAGTTCCTCCGCGCCCGCGTCCCGGTGCTGTGGGAGAGGGCACCACACTCCCGCGCCTGCTTGCGGTGCTACTCCTTCACTGGCAAGCAGAGGAAGGAGCTCCCGGCCTCATCGTCATGGCGGCGCTTGCGCGGCGGCGAGCCGCCATGGCCCCATCGGCCACCCCGCCCGCATCCAACGCTCAACATCGGGGCAGGCTTTTTGTGCCTGCGCGCGCGGCAAAGTGCGGCCGAGGGAGATGGATTTGTCACCGGAGTGTGTGAGTTTGCAGCAGAGGGGGAAAGGGTATTTGCCGGACGCGAATCCTAAAACGTGGCCACAAACGCCTACGATTTATAGGCCGTCGTAATTTTTTTATGGGTTGGGCC
This sequence comes from Aegilops bicornis, assembly GCA_021605145.1. Taxonomy (NCBI): domain Eukaryota; kingdom Viridiplantae; phylum Streptophyta; class Magnoliopsida; order Poales; family Poaceae; genus Aegilops; species Aegilops bicornis. Next base: position 81,974,408 of record CM038675.1, on the reverse strand, counting down.
GCTTTTATGGTATCTGATTGAGCCGGTTTTTTCTACAATATTGTAAATCCGTTGGAATTTAACGGGCCGGCGACCTTATACGGGATTTGCTAGAGATACTCTAAAGCCACATACAACAAATATCACCCCTCCTATGTTCGTAGACACGTCTGCGAACGTGTTCCAGTTAGCCCTCATTTTACATCCGGTGCAACCATATACCTCAGACTTCATATGCCAAATCCACACTAGAGCGTGCAAACTAAAAACTACGTACTACTACATAGAAAAACCTAGCCTAAACTACTAGTCGTCATTGGAAATGTAGATGACGTCCGTGCCGGACAGACTGACTCGTCGTTGGCCGCCGCCCGCAACTCCAACTCATCGTCAGGCTCCATGTCAACGAAGAGTGCTTCGTGCTTTGCCTTTGCCTCACGGAGGAAGCGGCGGTTGGCCTCCGCCTTCGAGAGGATAGAGTTGAGGATGGTCTGCTGCCTCGCCACCTCATCCACTTGGGCCACCTCAATCATTGCGAGGGTGTCGCCCATGCCGAATCCGGCAACCGGAGGCATCGAATCCACCTCCCTTTCCTCCTCCTCTAGCTCCGCGTCCTCCATGTCCATGTCCGGTGCCTGCTCCTACTCCGGAGGGTCCAGAGACAGACCAGCTGCAATCCGAGCAGCGCGCTAGGCCCGGATCTCCTCTAGGAGTGCCAACCGTCACTCTAGGGTGAGCACGGGATACTGGTGATCCGCTTCCAGGCCATGACTACGGTGGACGGGACCTCGAGCAAATTTGATGGTGGTGGTGCAGGGAGGGAGTGGGTGGAAAAGAGGGTGAGGGTGTCGCTGTCCAGTTTAAATATCCAAGTTGGGAGTCTCGCGCCGCGCGCCGGAGCGACGGCATGATGCATCCTCATCGGACCGCTGACTTTAGACGTGCGTCTGTGTGGGTCCTGCCTGACAGTCCAAAGTGGCGGACGGACTCGGGTTCGAGGGGGCGTCCTCATGTCTGCTTTAGAAATGGGCTGGATATGAGGGGTGTCAGTCAGCCCGGATGTTTAGGACCGATGTGAGGCGTCCGGATGGAGAGCATTTATGTGACTGGCCATTGGCCGGGCCATCCACCCAAACTTATAAGGGTTGTTTGAGGAGTCCGGCTATAGATGCTATCACCCACTCAATCACTGATATACTCCCTCTGTCCCTCGGTAGTGTGAGCCAACCAAGGACAAAAAACATGGTACAAATCATCATTAGCTGGCTGGATAGAGTGGTATTTGTGACTACACTTTGGCAAATCACAAGCCCTTCTTTTGACCTCTTCTTCCTTCTTCATGTGATGCACAAAACTCTGGCCCATTATGTTTGAGCTAGAAAATATATTCAAGAGCGGCTGCCACTTGAAGCTACAGTTTTTTGAGTTAGAAACTATATTCAAGAGCGGCTGCCTCTTTGAAGCTACGGTGTCTCTTTTCCTCCCCTATCACTTGGAGGCTAGTGAAAATTCTTCCCTCCAAACTTCGTCGGGATGGCCGTAAGCATCATTCTGATGCAGAGGCCGGGGAATCCCCCTTTTCAAAAAAAAAAAAACTTCGTCGGTGAGCCCGTGGCTTCGTCTCCTTTGTACCTGCCGCTCCGGCGGCCAGTGGTAGGGAGAGGAGTCCCAGTGCCTCCGCTTCGGTTAGTAGTTTAGGTTAGGATCCTTTAGTCCTCGCAGGTGTGGCACTCGGACCGATGGCGGCTCTTCTTCTTTAAGTTTGTCTTCCAGGCTCCAATCCTCCTCTAATTGATCGAGCTTGACGTAGTCGATGGAGCTCTAGAGTAGATTCCTGCCGTCTCCTTGGGATGGTGAGGTTAGGATTTCTTATCATGTGGCGAGATTTGGCGTCGGATTTTTTAGATCTATTCAAGGGTTCAACAACGTGACTGTTGCTTCAGCGTGTTGGCCTTTAGGGGTACGTGCATGAAGACTTCCCGACTGCCATCAACAAGGTGATGCCAGCTCTGATAGGGGAGAAGCGACAACAACGCTTCCTAGCGCTGGGAGTGGTCGTTAGTGGTCTCGAATTTTGATGTAATTTTCATTATGTTTGAGGTGCTTTGTACTTCCGGTGAACTTTTATAATAGATCTAGAACATTTTGAAAAAAAACTATTGCTAGCTCTCCGACCATTAACTCTTGCCACCTCTCGAACCATTAACAGTTTTTCCTTTGCCCGTCTGGGAGCCATACGTGGGATTTTGTTAGTTTTAACTTTATTGAACTAGGATTATAAACTTTGCAACAATGAATACTTCCTCCGTTCCATAATTTTTGTCTTAGTTTCAGTTTCGATATGAACTAAAACCATGACAAGAATTATGGAACGGATGGAGTACAAGGTTGTGTGCATCATTCGATACAGAGGCCAATAACATTCTTCTCTTTTTGAGAAAATACGGTTTGTCAACTCTCGGGCCAAGAACCATGGAGTCATTGTTGGAATATTTGGTCCTCAATCAATTGCTAATTACAAATAAATCTTAAAGGCTCATGTATGGCAAGAAGTGGAGGTGCAATCTTTAGTATCATCCCACTTGTGGAGGTGAAGTTTGACTTCATTATATAAGGAAGTATCCTTAATTCACTAAGTAATGGGTATGAGGATAGAAAGATAAACCAAACGCGTGTGTGCCTCTCCTCGCCGGGCTCGGGGCATGGGCATGCGACATGCACGTGAATGGCCGATTAAAATTTGGTACATGACATTGTAGGAGTGCAGCTTCGTTTCATCATTTTATTTTCTGGTTTCTTGACCGTTAAACCTACAAGACGGAAACCTAGTTTGGTTAGATAATGATGGTGACATGTCGGATCTCCTTTTATAAATGACCTATCGAGACATACATCAAATTGAGCTAGGGTTTTGCCTCTTCTTGCTTTTGTGTTGTGGTCATAGTCCACTCCAACCCAATCGCATGCTTAAACCGATGAATGGAAAAGAAGGTTTCTGGAACCTCTCACTCCTTTCACCCATCACAGGGAGAGGGAGAATAAGGTTTTTGGGAAGTGATTCACGCGACTACTGCTCACATTTGTTCACCATGGGTCGTCTTCCTCCCATGTCAGGCGGCGTTGCGCACCACCATCTCCATCATTGTCTGCTCCGACCAGTCTTCCGCGGCATCTTTGTCAACAACATCGCCTCTGTAGCAGACACAACTACTTCATGTACAGACAAATAGTATGTGTGACATGTGATGTTGTTGTTCATGCTGTTATATCCATCTAGTATAGTGGAGATATACATGTCAACAGTTGCTTTAATAATGATTTATGTTCTCGGATTAATCATGAACTTGTCTAATCATCCAACAATCCAAATAGCTTAATGTAGGCAATTTTCGGAATTAACTATAGCTGACTTTTCTGATGCACTAAGACTGGATAATTCATCAGTGTACATTTTGAGAGGTGGCAAGTAAAGAAAACACTTTGACTTATGAGTTTGAAAGTATTCTTAGTTAGTAGTGGCAAGCATGAAGGAATGATCTCTGATGATCATGATGATATGAGAAAGTTTGTTCAATGGCTCGATTAAGGTTGATGTCAATGAACTTAACAAATAGAGTTCGCGCTTTTTGATGGCGGTTGCATACTTCTCGTGTTTCCTTAGTATGCGACCAATGTATGCGTATCCTGTCTTTACCAAATTAAGGTTTTTGACTCGCTTTATATATAAAGCAACACAGTCAAACCAGTAAATGATGATAAAGAGACCCTCTTACAAAGCAGATCAAAGAAAATACATTAAAACCGGAGAGACCACACCCTACCACAAAACAACCTAGACTACTAACAAGGGAGGAGACATGCCACCAAGGGAAACCGCCGAACCTCGTATCGCCGCTCACACCAAGTTCCCGCCGGAGAGGACCCCCTGCCCTTCTGCTCCAGATCGTGGAGCTCGCACCTGCCTGAGGAAAATGAGGACCACAAGTGCAAGCAACAAGGACCCGTGTAAAAGAATAAGAGGCAAGTGAACCCGCCCATGTGGATCCTCTCTTTCACAGACAACATATTTAAAGACAAAGGTCATGCTCATGGTTAAGACTTTAATGTGGCTTGTAAAAAAAATAACCATGCCCTTTGTGATAGCCACCATGACCATCTTCACAAAACAAAAAACCTGCAAGGAAAAGTGCGAAAGTCCTATTCTGATCCCGAGCTCAAATGCACCTTGATGAGCAGTAAAATCAAAAAATAGTAAACAAATTCAAAAAATTCTGATTTTTTTGTGTGGTAAACTCTTACAAATGTTTTGTGTGCATAGCAAAATTCAGCATGAAATGGCATTCTTGGAAGTCATGGCAAAAAAAAATCAGCACTCCAGAATGTTTTCAAAACTAGCATCTTTGGAGCATCAAATTTTTTTTTTTGCCACGACTTCCACGGATGTCATTTCGTGCTGAAATTTTGCAAGCGGACATTAGTCAAAGTTTACAAAAAATACAATTCAGATTTTTTAAAATTTGTTTACTTTTTTTCGATTTACTGTTCATTAGGGAGCAGTTGAGCTCGAGAAACTCCACATGTCGAAAACTGGCCATCTACAAAAGGTCACAAAGTAAATAACAGAGGCCATCCAAGGCTTTAATCACTTGCCATCTGCCCGGGGAGGCAATGCCACGAGCGGACCACTGTTAAACCACCATTGTGCAGGTGCACTAAATAACAGGGGCTACGACAACAACCACCTCCAGGCTCTGCAGGAGCCCATTGTTTTGTTTTTACCTGCCCTCTGCGCCACATAAAAACGCAGGCACGGGACGGGAAGTGCATGGCTTAGGAGCCAGGGAATTTTTCGTTTGTCCTAATATGTGTCATCTGCCACCAAGAAGAAGCAGACTATTATTAGGTTAGAAGCACGCACTTGAGCTGAGCATGAGCATTGCAAATCCAAGAGGATCATTTCCTCATTATTCTGAGATCCTCAAGGAGTGACATGCAATGTGCGCGCATGATCGATCCATCGATCATTGTGAGATCACCGGAAGCTGCCTTTTGGCCGCCCATGTCGATCGCACCAACACTTTTCATGATGAACACCATAGACAAAAAATAAAAGGGACCTCTGTCAGCTCAGCTCACACTTTCTTTCAACACTTTGTTCTTTTTGGACGATGGTCCATACAAGTGAAGACCACCACAGATGAATGGGAACTTGGTAAATGTACTGCTACTTGTCTTAGTTTGGCTTAAGCACTTGTCATGGCACCGATCAATCTGCCACCGTCCATGTCATGTCGCCCTCGAAGATCCAATGGCAGACCTCCGCCTTGCCGGGCTCACCGCCGAGGAGCACGAACGCGCCATGGCTCGGGCTCCAGTCGGACGTGTCAAGGTGACAGATGGCCACCCCGCGGTTGATCCTCGGACCGTCCGAGCCGGCGGCCATGATGTCGGCCTCGTACACCCGCGCCTTGGGCACCGAGTGGCAGTAGTACACCAGGTACGGGAACAGGCTCTGGTGGCACGACACGGCCCGCGCCGGCGCCGCCTCGCCGCCGGTGACGCTGCCCAGCCTGATCTCCGCGCCGCTGCCCGCCGTCGAGGCCGTGCTGCGCACCACGATGTCGTCGCCCAGCATCTCCACGGCGAAGTCCACGACGTCCTCGGCGGAGGTCGCGCACCGCTTGGTCTCGCCCCGGCTCGGCGCGCGCTCGCACTCCGCCACCGTGGACGCCACCGCCTTGCCCAGCGCCGTGTCCGGCGGCGCCCCGAAGGCCTCCGACACGGCGCTCGCCTCGAACGGGATCTTCCTGGCGATGTCCCTCGGCAGGAACGCCCTGGGCGGCAGCTTGTCCCTGATGTCCGGCATCGGCATCCGGTTTCCGGCCACCAGCTCCCTCTCCCTGAAGAACTTGCCCGGCTCCGGAGACCACTTCGTCTTCTTCAGACGCTGATGCTGCTCCTCGGATGTCGCCGCCGACGTGTTGTGGTACTCCTTGAAGTCGACGCCGCTCTTGGCGTACGCCTTGAACGTGGTGTTGTCGCCGGCGTACCCCTTGAACCCGATCTCGTGGTTGCGGTTGCCGCCCTGGCCGTACCCTTTGAAGCCGACGCTGCCGGCGTTGGCCGACCCGCCGTAGCTCTCGAACTCGGCGGCCCCGCCGTTGGCGCCCTTGGCGACGTAGGACGCGAAGCTGTCGTCCCCGACGTTGGCGCCGTCGCGGTACCCCTTGAACGTGTCCACCCCGGCGTTGCCACCGGCCCCGTAGCTCCGGAACGTGTTCTCCGGCACGTTCCCCTCCACGCCGTACCCCGTGAAGCTGTCGGTGGCGCCGTTGGCCGACTCGCCGTAGTTGGCGAAGCCGGAGCTGAGGGTGTTGGTGTCCTCGCCGTACGACGCGAAGGTCTCCCGCAGGCTGTTGCCGCTCTTGCCGTAGCCGGCGAAGCTGCTCTCCCCGCCGTTGGACTCCTGCGCGTAGGACGTGAACCCGCGGCTCCGCCCGTTGGCGCCGGCGTCGTAGTTGGTGAACCTGGACTCCGGGACGTTGGTGTTGGCGGCGTAGGCGGTGAAGGAGCCCGACCCGCCGGTGGCGCCGCCGGCGTAGGAGGTGAAGTTGGCCGTCACCACGTTGCCGTTGGCCTCGTAGCTGCTGAACGAGTCCGCCCGCGCCGACGAGTCGCGGCCGTAGCGGCGGAACGAGTCGGCGGCGATGTTGACGTCCGGGGAGTAGCTCTTGAACCCGTCGGTGCCGGCGCCGGCGCCGGAGCCGTAGTTGGTGAAGTTGGCGTCCCTGTAGCTCGTGAACGGGCCCTTCCGCGACGCCAACGCCACATCAGAATCAGAATCAGATTGAGAGTCAGAGGAGGAGGGGCATAGCAGGGCGGCCTTGGAGCAGAGCGTGGGCAGGCGGGCGCGGATGTCGGGGAGCGAGGAGGGGAAGGAGGCGGCGTCGGCGGCGGGCAGCGGGGAGAGCTTGGAGAGGAAGAAGGCCGGGTGGGGGCGGTTGTTGGGCACCTTGCGGTTCCAGTATCGGATGAAGGCCGCCTTGGCCGTGAACGGGTTCACGGACGAGGAAGACGCGGCCGCGGCGCCGGCGGCATTGCCAGGGAGCAGCAGCAGGAGGACTAGGAGCGGGGTGGCGAGGACGGGGCGGGGAGGAGAAGCCATCGGAGGACAGGACGGAGGTTTGGGGGGTGGGCCGTGGGGGATTGGAGCTGGAGGAGATTAATAGGAAGCAGAGTGAGAGTGGGAATGGAGGGAGTGTGAAACTGTGACTCGCAACGAGCGAGCATGGCAGAGCAATTGCCATTTGGAATACTATTTGAAATTTGAACAAGCTTTCAAGAGAGCACGACCAAGGCAGAGGAACACGCATTTACGCGCGATGAATTCTGATGCCATCGTCTGGTACTGCAGGTCCGTAGAGACCATTACTGACCCCAGTGTGTTTCATGTAAAAATATACTCCTACTACTCTGGTAACTTTGTACTTTCCTCTTGCATGATAGTACTATCACCCTACTACTAATCAACTTGATGGAGGCAAATCAACTGAGCACGGTGTGCTCTGTTTTCAACATCTCACACATACATAATTGCTGAAATTGCTTAAATGCTTTTAAACATCGATTTTGGAGCACCTAGGAGAATCGATTGTGTGTTTTTGCCACGTATTCCACGAATGCCATCTCATGATGAAACTTTGCATGCAAGCAAAACATTTGTTAATGTTTGCTAAAAAAACTTTTTATTACTATTTCTTTTGATTTTACTGTTCGCCACACCGAGCTCATGCGATGCGAGCTCAAGCTGGGATTAACTCTTTCACTCATGCATTACATATCCTATTATCAGGCTGCCACCCAAATCGGTTGAGTAAACCCGAATGGACCCTATGGGTTATACCAACATACCGTGGACCCCGACCACCTCTCGACGCGAAAAGTATCGTTCAAGTATATTGTATTTGCAGATAAGTTGCAATAAATCGGTAACATTCCTTCCGTTAAAGAGACAATCATTGTGACAATACCACATAGCCTAGTGTAAAGCACAACCTCTCACCCGGATTTGAATCTTAAGTTTAGGTTACATTTGCACCCCGTCAACCAGGGACCGAAATAATTCGTAGTACTTGTGGGCGGTAGGTTGAAAGCACTATAAAGGGAACGCCACAAAATATTAACAACACATGCTAAATTGATCTCTCGCGTCCTCCAAAACAACATTTTGTGCATCTCCCCGTCCTACGTGTTTTTAAGGTTGTCTTTGGTTAGGATTACCCTTCCAACCAACTCCCACATGAAAATTTCAGTCTTTAAAGGGACTTTACAATAAATCCGCTGTTTAACGGGTAACCATCATTGATGACGTCATAATACATAGATATGAAATAAAAGAAGTTAAAAGTGTTAAGCTTCCACATGAAGTTGTCTGGATTATTGGTCAATGCTGACCGTCGTCGACGTATTAACTAGGTGTAACTAGTCTGTCCACTTCACACCAGTGAGCACCCCGTGAAAATGGATGTACCACACGACAACCAAGTTTCGCCAAGAATCAACCTTTGTGTTCATCTCAAAATACGTATATGAAAAAAAAAACGTTTTTGCCTCTCATTAAGCCTTTACCAAAAAGGCGATTCGGTTGGATTGGCTGCTACTTAGGGTAAAGTTTTTCACCGAGGATACTTGTTTTAGTTACTACAAAACTACGTCCTCAGTAAGTAGGTTTTTAATTCACTACAAAACTACTTAGGGTAAAGTTAGTTCGCTGTGTCAGCATCCAATTTCTCAAGTTTTCCACAAAATATAGTATTAAGTTCATATTGAGAAGTAGTGAAATTTTCTATCATACCCTCAAGACCATTGTAACATCCAAAGAAAAAAAATCAAATTTTGGAATGTTGAATAGATAAATATTATCATGAGGGTTGCTTTGATTTTTAGAAGGATCTAAATTTTTTTTGATTTCATATTCAAATTTCTCCAAACCATGTTATAAACCTGGATAACTAATTATCGAATGAATATAATTCTTTGTTAGGAAATATTTGTTTCAAACTCAAAAGTGGTTTGTGTTTTTAAAAATCAACCATAATCAAACAAAGAGCGAGAATGAAATGTGCTTCTCAAATATGGTGGATACATATTTTAGTCGGAGTTCATATTGATTTTTGTTCCTATTTGAAATAAAGAGAGGAGATGAACGGACTTCTCCAGATAGGACCCTTGCAATTTGGTATATTTCAAAACATTTTTGGTATTTGTAAAAACCTAGAATTAATTGAAGGGAATATATAAATGTCTAAATGAGCTATTAAAAAATAACTATGAAAATGAGTTTAGTCCGGAAACATTTTTATGTCCCCATTGTAGTTATTCTGATTCAATGTGATTTTTTCTGGATTTTCTAGGAAAAAGGTGTGATTACATTAAGTCAAAACCTTTTTCTGTTTATTTAGAAAGAGAAACTAAACCTTGAACCTATTGGCCGAATCCATCTATGCCCCACTATCTCTCGGCCGCGCGCATAGAATAGCAACCTAGCCCAGAGATCAAGGGAGTTTCACGGAGTGCACTATAGCTGCTCCACACCAGCGACCTCGATCCTCCACACCGATGCAACGCCTCCCCGTCCCCCTTCCCAACCTTACCGCCGCCACCCCACCTCGCTCGCGCCGCCGCCTGACCGCGCCCGCGCTGCTGTCCTGGCCTCAAACCTCCCTAGCCCCTCTGGTTATTTGTTTTTACCCTCCGCCTCAACTCTAGCGCCACCTCTCTTAGACCTGAACTCTGTCTCACTTGCCCCCCTCATTGAGCCGGTCCAAGGCATGCTTGCCATCACCTTTCTACTTCCTGGTCTAGAACAATGTGGTGTTCCTCTGTGAGGGTTGGACGGGTGTGCAGAAGGAAGGGAAAAAGTGCTGGATATCAGAACAACTAGAGGACAGAGGTTGATGGGCACATTGAAGGTCTTGTTTGGGCTCGATGCACCATAGTGTGGTGGCTCGTTCTCTGATGTGGGCTCACTTTCAAGGTGATAGCAATTCCTTTTACCATGTGTCCATCTTTGCCAGACCTGGCCAGATAGGCCGGCCCGGCCCGGCCCGGCACGGCCTGAGTTATACGGGCAAGACACGACCCAACAAGGCACGCTAACTACATGGGCCATGTCAGGCTGGCACGCGTGCTGGATTTCCTGGCCCAGGCGCGACACAGTAAGGCAACGGGCCGGCACATCGGCACGTTTAGCCCATCAGCACATTTATTTTGGCTTTTTTTAGCCTATTTCAGCTGTTTTTAGGCTAATATATATTAAAAAAAATCTGTAAACACAAATAAAAAGTTAAAGGGGCCATGTCGTGCCGGCGCTCGTGCCCAGCCTCGCAGCCCAAGCACGGCCCTAGGCGGGCCACATGCCGGCATGACCCGTTTATAAACGTGCCGGGCCAGGCCCACCACGGCCCGAGCACGCGTGCTATCAGGCCGGCACACTAAGTCTTGGCCAGGTTTGATCTTTGCTGTCTTGACAAAAGGCAATGACCGCGTGGTAGAGAAGTAGTAGTCTTATTGGCTGGCTTGCTGCTCTTACAACTTCAGCTATATTGTGTTTTTTTATTTTGTCTAAAAAAAGCTATATTGTTTTTTTTGTGAGTCATAAAATCTGGGCGTTCTGCTTTACATGGGCATGATTTATATATGGGCAGCGCTAGGCGCCGGCGCACCGGCCCAAACGTTTCGGCCGGTCCCGTGCAGCCGCATGATTAGTGTCCCCAGGACCGCACGATTCAGCGAGCTATCCCCACGCGCGCCCCCTTTCTTCCTCGCTTCAGATCCACCATATCCTCTGCGGTGGTTTGCGCGTAGCCCCACCTCGCCGCCGCTGGCTCACCGCCACCGCTCGTCGGCTCACCGCGGCTGCCCGCCGGGCTCGCAGGCGGAGCACGCCGTGGCCGCTCGCCCCGCTGGACATCTGCAAAAAAAAAAAATCTCTGTTTTGGCAGTTTCCAGCAAAAAACACAAAGGTTGCAGCAAAAAAAATATATACAAACACAGTCTCCGCCGTTGCCACCCAGCACCTTCATGCCGGTTGAAGCAAATCCCCTGGCCGGTTCAGCAAAAAGAAATTTTGTTTCCAGCAAAAAACAAGAAAGAATACAGCAAAAAAATCAGCGCGAGCACCACCTCACCGTGGAAGCAATCCCATGAGCCAGTTCCAACAAAGAAAAATGCAGGTTCCAGCGAAAAATCAATTACAGCAAAAACACTTCCGTCCCAGCAAAAAATTCGACATGCAGGTTCCAGCAAAGAATGCTGCTGGTAGAAGCAAAAACTATAAATGGTTCCAGCATCCCCGTTGCCCGGTTCCAGCACGGTCACCATCCACGATGCCCGGTTCCAACAAAACAATCATAGCAGCAAAAAATCAGAAGAAAAAAAATCCGCTTGTAGCAAAGGAATAGCCGGTTCCAACAAAATTTGACACTAGTTCCAGCAAAAAAAACATAGCAGCAAAAATCCTCAAAAGTCTGATTGTAGCAAATTTACTAGCCGGTTCCAGCAAAAATTTATGCTGGTTCCAGCAAAAACCACATTGCCGGTGAGCGCGCTACAGCTCCAGCTCCAGCTTCAGTGGGCACGTCGTCTTGTCGGTTGTAGCAACCGCAGAGCCGGTTCCAGCAAAAATCCTGACCGGTCGTAGCAAAACAATGATGCCGGTTTCTGGCAAAAACAAAGCGATTGGGGATGAAACAGAACAATTCAAAAAAGATGCAACCAGCTAGTGAAAAAGCTACATCCGTCAATCCAAAAAGCTACAACCGGCGTCGCAGCAGAAAAGCAACAGGGCATCGCCGGCGTCTCTTCCCGGCTGCACAACCACCGCATCAAGCAAAGACACGCCCCCGCTATGCGGGCGAGGCGGGGTGGGGAGGGGGGGAGGCAGAAAGAGGATAGGCTGCCCTAGCAATTAATTAGATTCATGGCGCGGCGGCCGGCTTATCTCCGCAAATGGCAAGGGGCAGCGGGGGAGAGAGGAAGGTAGAAGACGCGGTTATGTGTGGTTGGGCATTGAAGACGACGGGGAAGATGAGGATAAGATCGCTGAGCGGTGCTTGGTCCCACGCAGGCATGTGGGCCGCAATCGACTAATCTACGTGTTGGAAGTGTACGATCTGGGCAATCGAACGAGCTGTGTGCGACCGGCTGAGCGTTCGGCCGGCGCCCCGGCCCCAAACGTTTCCCTTTATATATGCTTCCTTTCCGCCTCGCTAGTTAGCTTACAAGACAACTGTACAACAAGTTCAAGTGGTTAAAATTGCCGGCTGCGCAATCTAGTGACGTTTGTAAATTTGCCTATCGGCATTTGTGTAGTTTTTTTAAGAATCTCTTTTGGGTTTCGTTGGATATTCGAAACGTCATTGTATTAGTCAGTAATAGTTCAGTTTGATTAGTAATCCCGTAAGCTTCCCTAGAATCTCATGTTGTTATGGAATCTAGTTGATTTAGCCTTGGCCTGATTTTGTACAGGCTAGCTCTGATCAGTATGAGAAAGCTTCTACCCCAGGAGATTCGACCTGATCAGTCCGAATTTTATTTTAATGCTTCAAACCTGATATATATTTCTCGGAAAAGTTTTACCAGAATGTGCTTATCCTACAATAAAGTTATACATGCTTTTATATCCAACCTGGTGTACTACTGCCACTCGGTGCCCAAGGCGCGGGTGTACGAGGCCGACATCATGGCCGCCGCCGACGGCTCTGATAGTCGGAAGATCAATCGAGCGGTGGCGATATGTCACCTTGACACCTCTGACTGGAGCCAGAGTCATGGGGGGCGTTCGTCCTCCTCGGTGTTGAGCCCGGGAAAACAGAGGTCGCCCATTGGATCATCGAGGGTGACATGACATGGACGGTCGCACATTGATTGATTGATGCCATGGAGTAGTAGTGTTGAAAGAAAGTGTGAACCATCGTCCAAAAAGAACAAAGTGTTGAAAGAAAGTGTGAGCTGAGCTGACCGAAGTCCCTTTTTATTTTATTTTGTCTGTCGTGTTCATGATTAAAAGTGATGTTTGGATTCTTGGTGCGATCGACATGGGCGGCGAGAAGGCAGCTTCCAGTGATCTCACATTGATCGATCGACCATGGGCGTGCGCATTGCATGCCAGTCCTTGAGGATCTGAGAATAATGAGGAAATGATCCTCTTGGATTTGCAACGCTCATGCTCAGTGCATGTGCACGAGCAGTGCTTCTAACCTGATAGTAATCTGCTTCTTCCTGGTGTCAGATGACACATATTAGGACAAAAGATAAATTCCCTGGCTCCTAAGCCATGCACAGATGCACTCCCGTCCCGTGCCTGCGTTTTTATGTGGCGCAGAGCACATGTAAAAACTTGCAGAGCCTGGAGGTGGTTGTTTGTCGTAGCCCCTGTTATTTAGTGCACCTGCAAGGGCGGTTTAACAGTGGTCCGCTTTTGGCATGCAAGTGATTAAGTCTTGGATTATTTACTGCTGAACGGGGCCTAGGATTCTGCCAATGCCCGCTTTTTCTTACACATTCGATGCTTATCGTTTTACAATGCCGAGAATGCAAATTTGTAGTCACAACACAAACACCTCTCCATCCTGCCAGCTGCTAATGATAAAGATGACCCAAACCATGTTTTTGTCGTTCTTGGCTGGCCGGTTTGGTGAATCGTGGTTAAGCCTATCATCCATGGTCACCAGCGAGAGAAGAGAAAACCTTATCTTCAAATCTCTGTAGGTCTCTGACCAGCATTGATTATGAGAATTGCATGTCTGAACTCTGAGCAATTAATTACTATACCATCCAGCTGTGGCCACAGACCTAGCGCAGCTTGCATCTGCTTCGGAAATGAAACCTAACCACTTGCATGGCAGATATAGCAACGATTCACAACTATTAGGCTGGTCATAGTGGAGAGTAACTTACACTAGTAACATGCATACTCCCTCCATCCTTTAAAAAGTGTACTTCCAACTTTGTTGGAAAGTTAAACTTTTTCATGTTTGATCGTATTTATACAACAGTACAACAACATTTATGCCATCAAAGTCGTAGCATTAGATTTGTGATAAAATATATTTTTATCATATACCTAATTGATTTCACAAATATTGATATACTTTTGCACAAACTCGGTCAAACTTTGAAATTATTTGACCCTCCAACAAAGTTGGAAGTACACTCTTTAAAGGACGGAGGGAGTATGTACTAGTCTATGTTACTACCTTCATAGTAGGAAGTGTCATATGTGTGGTAACATAGATGTGTTCATTTATTACTTTCTAGACTCATTTTGTATTGGGAAGCGCTATGTGATGGTAACATATTATGTTATTCTATTTGTCTCTCTCCTTATTAACTACTTGCCACCTCATTATTTTTTCTTATATGGCATTTATATTACTATCTATGTTACTCCCATTATTATAGTTCCTCTAGCTTCCAGCTATGCATCATTCTTCCATCAAAACTTTATCTTTTCCCCTAGCAATTAGCCCGCAAAAGCTGATCAAAGCCCAAGATCCTATCTGCCTCTGTGAAAAAAGGCGACAAAGGAAAGCAGTTTTGTCTTCACCATTATATGCCAATTATCTTGGTCTGCACGTATCATCTCGACGTCATGCTCGCTACCTTGGGTCAAAATTTGACCATATATTTTCTTAGCAAAATATTAATGCATGTCTCCAAAAAATATATTGTTGGATTCATATTTTAATGTAGTTTTCAACGGTATTATAATTGCTGCATGTTATTTATATTTATTCGTTAATATTATGGTAAGAATTTGGCGCAAAATATGTGCACTACTAGGAAAAGGGCTACTAATGGCGCATCAATTTTGCCTACTAATGGCGCATCACTGGTGCGTCATTAGTATCACGCCACTAGAATTTTTTTCTAATGGCGCACCACTGATGCGCCATTAGTATCTGGTATACTAATGGTGCACCAGGCAGTGCGCCATTAGTTTTGCCCACGGTGCGCCACTAGTAATGCTATACTAATGGCGCACCACACTGTAATGCGCCATTAGTAACAATTTTTTAATTTTTTTCTTAATCTCAGGTCACTATTTCACCTATGAGATATCCGACACATATATATACAACAAGCATCCATATAACAATCATAGCCAACACACAAGTTCCATCATATATACATACATAGCCAACACACAAGTTCCATCATATATACATACATAGCCAACACACAAGTTCCATCGTTACATATTACAAAAGTTTCACATTGTTCATCCAACACCGTTATCCATCAATTCACAAAAGTTTCACATTGATACAAAATAAAAACACAAATGGAAAAGAAGCACTCCATCCATGCAAGCTTCCGTGAATTAAATCAAATCTGCAAAATGATAAACAAGAAGTTAGAAGAAGAAAAAGAAGAAGACTAGAAGAATACTAGAAGAAGAACACTAGAAGAAGAATAAAAAGAATTTTGGAAAAGAAATAAGAAGAAGACTATAAGCTTATTATGTAAACTTGATCATTTTGTGCTAACATAAGTTATTTTGGAGCTAACCTATAGGAAACTAAGCATATAAGCTCTAAGTTAGTATATTAGAGCCAACTTAGGTAAAATGAAGCTAACCTATGTCATTTTGGAAAAGAAGAAGAATAAGAAAAAGACTATAAGCTTATTATGTAAACTTGATCATTTTGTGCTAACATAAGTTATTTTGGAGCTAACCTATAGGAAACTAAGCATATAAGCTCTAAGTTAGCATATTAGAGCCAACTTAGGTAAAATGAAGCTAACCTATAGGAAACTAAGCATATTAGAGATAACATAGGTAACTAAGTATATATATATATATATCATTTTGGAGATCTCTCATTTTATATACCTGCGTCATGGATGATACTGAAGTCCCAAGTATGATAGTGAAGAACTCGGAAGCATCCAACTCGTACTGCGGTGCGGGTGGCTGCTTCCCGCCATCTCTGATAATTAAGCAGCAGAAGAGACCAATTAGTACCCTTACAACCGAACAAGGCAAGGCAAGGTATTAAGACAGATGTGAACACATGAAATAAAATCTAGAGACGTGAATACATGAGAACTACTCGTCATCATCACCAATATTGTGACCAGTGTGATCTTCATCATCACTGCCATATTGCATCATAGTTTCATCGTGGTCATCCTCCAATAATTCAAACTGATTGTATGATAAGATAGTAGAGAGATACATTCCAAACTGTGAATGTGGTATGGCAATGGACTTGTAATCATATCGTTGTTCATAGCTAAAATAACACCTTGTATATAAGAAGAAATCATGATCTGGCAGACATATAGATTTACCAGCAAACTTGTGTGCCTAACTATCTATATCTAGGAAATAAAAGTTATTTCACCTTTGATGTTTGGAATATACCTAGAGAAACATGATTTATTTATTTTACTTCACACTCACAACTAAACAGCTTGAGCAAAAAGGACTCGATAAAAGGTATCACTATGCATAATTATTTGTAGCTACAAACAATACATGTAATGAGCTAGAAAAGCCACCTTACCATCATTAACAGTACTCATAAGTCATAACCCACTTTCCAAATTTAATTGGGAACCCTTTCATAACCATCACTTTTCTAAAAATTCTAGCAGGACAAAGTTGACTGCCTTGAAGAGACGTACTATGTATTATTGCCAGTTTGGCACAACTTTGCCTCCTCACTCATCTTGCTCCAACTTACGTACGTACATGATAGTAAAGGGCAAGTGTGAGCTAAGGTACCAGGAGATTATTATGATATTGAGAAGGAGCATCCATTGCTCACTGAATTATGCAAGTGTTATCCACGTGTGATATTTACACTTCACTTTCACAGTGTGCGTGGGGAAAGTGACTTTTAAAAATCTTCTAACTTACACTTGAGCAATCACATCTAACTAATGGTACTCGATAATTAGTATTCAGAAATCTCTGCATAGCGAGAGAGCAGTTACAGAGAAGACTGTGTTGCATGTTTCACCCGAGGGAAAGCTTCTTCTTTTGACTGAAGATAGGCGCCCCAGAGCACAAGTGTGAGTGTGTCTCAGGTTCAGTTAAGTTGTGGGACAGTGGAGTTGGTTCAGTCAAGCCAATTCAAGCTGCAACGAACGAATGAATTCGCAAGCAACACTTGCAGCAGAAAGTTCACCAAGAGAACAGGCCTGTCATTGCTCACTGAATTATGCAAATGTTATCGACGTGTGCTATGTTGTTCTTCAAGTTTCTTTACCTCAAATGAAGATCGGTCCTTCGCTCACTGTTTTCCAGGATTTTAGTGTGTTCCCAACAGCGAGCAGATGCTGTATTCACTTTAGTCATGCAAAACATACCAGACTTTGGTCATCACTACGGAACCAAACGAATGGCAAAAATGAGTCGATAAAAGGTATCACTATGCATAATTATTTGTAGCTACAAACAATACATGTAATGAGCTAGAAAAGCCACCTTACCATCATTAACAGGACTCATAAGTCATAACCCACTTTCCAAATTTAATTGGGAACCCTTTCATAACCATCACCTTTTCTAAAAATCCTAGTTAATTTTGTCCTTTCTTAAAATCAAGCTTGAAATTAACAACACTTCTTTTCTTAACTCTAATCTCATGAATTATCTCACGCAAAAATAGCACACCATCTAAAATAAACAACGGCTCTGCTTTGACCACAATAAAAGTCATAAAAGGAACATTTAGCAAACATATAGGCCTACATCTTTGGTTCATCATTCCCTTTAGCAAACAAAGTAATAATTATTGGGGAACGTAGTAATTTTAAAAAATTTCCTACGCACACGCAAGATCATGGTGATGCATAACAACGAGAGGGGAGAGTATTGTCCACGTACCCTCGTAGACCGTAAGCGGAAGCGTTATGACAACGCGGTTGATGTAGTCGTACGTCTTCACGACCCGACCGATCCAAGTACCGAACGTACGGCACCTCCGAGTTCAGCACACGTTCAGCTCGATGACGATCCCGGACTCGATCCAGCAAAGTGTCGGGATGAGTTCCACAAGACGACGGCGCAGGACGATGATGATGCTCATCGGCGCAGGCTTCGCCTAAACTCCGCGACGATATGACCGAGGTGGAATATGGTGGAGGGGGCACCGACACGGCTAAGAGATCCAAGGGATCAATTGTTGTGTCTTTGGTGCTAGCCCTGCCCTCTATTTATATGTTGAGCCCGGTCGAAACTTGGAGCAAAAGCCTCCTCAAAGTCGGTTTTGCCCGAAAGGTAAGAGTCCCACTAGGATTCCAGGACCAAACGCCACAATCCATGGAGTCTGGCCCAGACGCCATGGGCCACGGCCCGCCCAGACGCCATGGGCCTCGGCGTTCGGCCCAGTGCTGACGCCAGGTCTCCGGCGTTTGGCCCCGGCCTCCATAAAACTCTTTTGCACCGACCTAAAGCCTCATGGGCTTGACCCCTAGGCCTAAACATATCATCCAATATATGAATCTTTACGTCTCGACCATTTCGAGACTCCTCGTCATGTCCCCGATCTCATCCGGGACTCCTAACTCCTTCGGTACATCAAAACATGTAAACTCATAATATAACTGTCATCGAAACCTTAAGCGTGCGGACCCTACGGGTTCGAGAACTATGTAGACATGACCGAGAACTATTCTTGGTCAATAACCAATAGCGGAACCTGGATGCCCATATTGGTTCCTACATATTCTACGAAGATCTTTATCGGTCGGACCGCATAACAACATACGTTGTTCCCTTTGTCATCGGTATGTTACTTGCCCGAGATTTGATCGTCGGTATCCAATACCTAGTTCAATCTCGTTATCGGCAAGTCTCTTTACTCGTTACGTAATGCATCATTCCGTAACTAACTCATTAGCTACATTGCTTGCAAGGCTTATAGTGATGTGCATTACCGAGAGGGCCCAGAGATACCTCTCCGACAATCGGAGTGACAAAACCTAATCTCGAAATACGCCAACCCAACATGTACCTTTGGAGACACCTGTAGTACTCCTTTATAATCACCCGATTACGTTGTGACGTTTGGTAGCACCCAAAGTGTTCCTCCGTAAACGGGAGTTGCATAATCTCATAGTTACAGGAACATGTATAAGTCATGAAGAAAGCAATAGCAACATACTAAACGATCAAGTGCTAGGCTAACGGAATGGGTCATGTCAATCAGATCATTCTCCTAATGATGTGATCCCGTTAATCAAATGACAACTCATGTCTATGGTTAGGAAACATAACCATCTTTGATTAACGAGCTAGTCAAGTAGAGGCATACTAGTGACACTCTGTTTGTCTATGTATTCACACATGTATTATGTTTCCGGTTAATATAATTCTAGCATGAATAATAAACATTTATCATGATATAAGGAAATAAATAATAACTTTATTATTGCCTCTAGGGCATATTTCCTTCAGTCTCCCACTTGCACTAGAGTCAATAATCTAGTTCACATCGCCATGTGATTTAACATCAATAGTTCACATCTATATGTGGTTAACACCCATAGTTCACATCGACATGTGACCAACACCCAAAGGGTTTACTAGAGTCAGTAATCTAGCTCACATCGCTATGTGATTAACACCCAAAGAGTACTAAGGTGTGATCATGTTTTGTTTGTGAGAGAAGTTTAGTCAACGGGTCTGCCACATTCATATCCGTATGTATTTTGCAATTTTCTATGTCTACAATGCTCTGCACGGAGCTACTCTAGCTAATTGCTCCCACTTTCAATATGTATCTAGATCGAGACTTAGAGTCATCCAGATCGGTGTCAAAACTTGCATCGACGTAACCCTTTACGCATTTAACCTTTTTTCACTTCCATAATCGAGAAACATATCCTTATTCCACTAAGGATAATTTTGACCGCTGTCTAGTGATCTACTCCTAGATCACTATTGTAATCCCTTGCTAAACACATTGTAGGGTATACAATAGATCTGGCACACAGCATGGCATACTTTATAGAACCTATGGCCAAGGCATAGGGAATGACTTTCATTCTCTTTCTATCTTCCGCCGTGGTCGGGCTTTGAGTCTTACTCAATTTCACACCCTGTAACACAGGCAAGAACTCTTTCTTTGACTGTTCCATTTTGAACTACTTCAAAATCTTGTCAAGGTATGTACTCATTGAAAAAACTTATCAAGCGGCTTGATCTATCTCTATAGATCTTGATGCTCAATATGTAAGCAGCTTCACCGAGGTCTTTCTTTGAAAAACTCCTTCGAACACTCATTTATGCTTTGCGGAATAATTCTACATTATTTCTGATCAACAATATGTCATTCACATATACTTATCAGAAATGTTGTACTGCTCCCACTCACTTTCTTGTAAATACAGGCTTCACCGCAAGTCGTATAAAACTATATGCTATGATCAACTTATCAAAGCATGTATTCCAACTCTGAGATGCTTGCACCAGTCCATAGATGGATCATTTGAAGCTTGCATATTTTGTTAGCTCCTTTAGGATTGATTTAAAACTTCTGGTTGCATCATATGCAACTCTTCTTTAATAAATCCATTAAAGAATGTAGTTTTGACATCCATTTGCCAGATTTCATAAAATGTGGCAATTGCTAACATGATTCGGACAGACTTAAGAATCGCTACAGTGAGAAAATCTCATCGTATTCAACACCTTGAACTTGTCAAAAAAACCTTTTGTGACAAGTCGAGTTTTGTAGATAGTAACACTACTATCAGTGTCCGTCTTCCTCTTGAAGATCCATTTATTTAACATGGCTTGCTGATCATCGAGCAAGTCAATCAAAGTCCATACTTTGTTCTCATACATGGATCCTATCTCAGATTTCATGGCCTCAAGCCATTTCGCGGAATCTGGGCTCATCATCACTTCCTCATAGTTCATAGGTTCATCATGGTCTAGTAACATGACTTCTAGAATAGGATTACCGTACCACTCTAGTGCGGATCTTACTCTGGAAGACCTACGAGGTTTGGTAGCAACTTGATCTGAAGTTTCATGATCAACATCATTAACTTCCTCACTAACTGGTGTAGGAATCACCGAACTGATTCCTGTGATGAACTACTTTCAAATAAGGGAGAAGGTACAATTACCTCATCAAGTTCTACTTTCCTCCCACTCACTTCTTTCGAGAGAAACTTCTTCTCTAGAAAGGATCCATCTTAGCAACGAAAAACTTGCCTTCGGATCTGTGATAGAAGGTGTACCCAATAGTTACCTTTGGGTATTCTATGAAGACGCACTTCTCCGATTTGGGTTTGAGCTTATTAGGTGAAAACTTTTCACATAAGCATCACAACTCCAAACTTTTAAGAAACGACAGCTTAGGTTTACTGTTAAACCATAGTTCATATGGTGTCGTCTCAACGGATTTAGATGGTGCCCTATTAAACGTGAATGCAGCTGTCTCTAATGCATAACCCCAAAATGATAGTGGTAAACCGATAAGAGACATCATAGATCGCACCATATCAAATGAAGTGCGGTTACGACGTTCGGACACACCATAACATTGTGGTGTTCCAGGTGGCGTGAGCTGTGAAACTACTCCACATTATTTTAATTGAAGACCAAACTCGTAACTCAATTATTCGTCTTTGCGATTAGATCGCAGAAACTTTATTTTTTTTGTTACGATGATTTTTCCACTTCACTCTGAAATTCTTTGAACCTTTCAACTATTTCAGACTTTTTTTCATCAAGTAGATATACCCATATCTGCTCAAATCATCTTGTGAAAGTCAGAAAATAACGATACTTGCCACGAGCATCAACACTCATTGGATCGCATACATCGGTATGTATTATTTCCAATAAGTCAGTAGCTTGTTCCATTGTTCCGAGAACGGAGTTTTAGTCATCTTGCCCAAACGGCACGGTTACTTAAGCATCAAATGATTCATAATCAAGTGATTCCAAAAGTCCATCAGCATGGAGTTTTCTTCATGCGCTATACACCAATATGACCTAAACGGCGGTGCCACAAATAAGTTGCACTATCATTATTAACTTTGCATCTTTTGGTTTCAATATTATGAATATGTGTATCACTATGATCGAGATCCAATGAATCATTTTCATTGGGTGTGTAACCATATAAGGTTTTATTCATGTAAACAGAACAACAATTTATTCTCTTACTTAAATGAATAACCGTATTGCAATAAACATGATCAAATCATACTTATGCTCAACACCAAATAACACTTATTTAGGTTCCATACTAATCCCGAAAGTATAGGGAGTGTGTGATGATGATCATATCAATCTTGGAACTACTTCCAACACTCATCTTCACTTCCCTTCAACTAGTTTCTCGTTCATTCTGCAACTCCTGCTTTCAAGTTACTACTCTTAGCAACTGAACCATGTATCAAATACCGAGGGGTTGCTACGAACACTAGTAAAATACACATCAATAATCTGTATCTCAAATATACCTTTGTTCACTTTGCCATCCTTCTTATCCGCCAAATACTTGGGGTAGTTCTGCTTCTAGTTACCAGTTCCATTGCAGCAAAAGCACTTAGTCTCAGGCTTAGGTCCAGACTTGGGTTTCTTCACTCGAGCAGCAACTTGCTTGCCGTTCTTCTTGAAGTTCCCCTTCTTCCCTTTGCCCTTTTCCTTGAGACTAGTGGTCTTGTCAATCATCAACACTTGATGCTCTTTCTTGATTTCTACCTTCGTCGATTTCAACATCACGAAGAGCTCGGGAATCGCTTTTCGTCATCCCTTGCATACTATAGTTCATCACGAAGTTCTAGTAACTTAGTGTTGGTGACTAGAGAATTCTGTCAATCACTATCTTATCTCGGAAGATTAACTCCCACTTGATTCAAGCGATTGAAGTACCTGCAATCTGAGAACATGCTCACTAGTTGAGCGATTCTCTTCCATCTTTAGCTATAGAACTTTTTGGAGACTTCATATCTCTCAATCCTGGTATTTGCTTGAAATATTAACTTCAATTCCTGGAACATCTCATATGGTCCATGACGTTCTAAACGCCTTTGAAGTCACGATTCTAAGCCGTTAAGTATGGTGCACTAAACTATCAAGTAGTCATCATATTGAGCTAGCCAAATGTTCATAACGCCTACATTTGCTCCTGCAATAGGTCTGTCACCTAGCGGTGCATTAAGGACATAATTCTTACGTGCAGCAATGAGGATAAACCTCAGATCACGGATCCAATCCGCATCATTGCTACTAACATTTTTCAATACAATTTTCTCTAGGAACACATATAAAAACATAGGGAAGCAACAACGCGAGCTATTGATCTACAACATAATTTGCAAAATACTACCAGGACTAAGTTCATGATAAATTAAAGTTCAATTAATCATATTACTTAAGAACTCCCACTTAGATAGACATCTCTCTAGTCATCTAAGTGATCACGTGATCCAAATCAACTAAACCATAACCGATCATCACGTGAGATGGAGTAGTTTTCAATGGTGAACATCTTATGTTGATCATATCTACTATATGATTTACGCCGACCTTTCGGTCTCCGTGTTCCGAGGCCATATCTGCATATGCTAGGCTCGTCAAGTATAACCTGAGTATTCTGCTGCGTGCAAAACTGGCTTGCACCCGCTTTTAGATGGACGTAGAGCTTATCACACCCGATCATCACGTGGTGTCTCAAGACGCATTTAACTTTGGCAACGGTGCATACTGTGGAGAACACTACTTGATAATTTTAGTGAGAGATCATCTTAAAATGCTACCGTCAATCAAAGCAAAATAAGATGCATAAAGGATAAACATCACATGCAATCAATATAAGTGATATGATATGGCCATCATCATCTTGTGCTTGTGATCTCCATCTCAAGCACCGTCGTGATCACCATCGCCACCGCGCGACACCTTGATCTCCATCGTAGCATCGTTGTCGCCACGCCATCTATTGCTTCTACGACTATCGCTACCGCTTAGTGATAAAGTAAAGCAATTACCATGCGTTGCATTTCATACAATAAAGCGACAACCATATGGCTCCAGCCAGTTGCCGATAACTTCGGTTACAAAACATGATCATCTCATACAATAAAATATAGCATCACGTCTTGACCATATCACATCACAACATGCCCTGCAAAAACAAGTTAGACGTCCTCTACTTTGTTGTTGCAAATTTTACGTGGCTGCTACGGGCTTAAGTAAGAACCAATCTCACCTACGCATCAAGACCACAACGATACTTCACAAATAGACTCCGCTTTTAACCTTCTCAAGGACCGGGCGAGCCACACCTCGGTTCAACTAAAGTGAGAGAGACAGACACCGCCAGCCACCTTTAAGCACGAGTGCTCAGAACGGTGAAACCAGTCTCGTAAGCGCACGTCTGGCGTAATGTCGGTCCGGGCCGCTTCATCTCACAATACCGCTGAACCAAAGTATGACATGCTGGTAGGCAGTATGACTTGTATCGCCCACAACTCACTTGTGTTCTACTCGTGCAAAACATCAAACCATAAAAACCTAGGCTCTGATGCCACTGTTGGGGAACGTAGTAATTTCAAAAAAAATTCTACGCACACGCAAGATCATGGTGATGCATAGCAACGAGAGGGGAGAGTATTGTCCACGCACTCGTGAGACCAGAAGCGGAAGCGTTATGACAACGCGGTTGATGTAGTCAGACGCCTTCACGACCCGACCGATCCAAGTACCGAACGACGGCACCTCCGAAGTTCAGCACACGCTCAGCTCGATGACGATCCCGGACTCGATCCAAAGAAAGTGTCGGGATGAGTTCCACAAGACGACGGGCGTGGTGACGATGATGATGCTCTACGGCGCAGGGCTTCGCCTAAACTCCGCGACGATATGACCGAGGTGGAATATGGTGGAGGGGGCACCGCTGACACGGCTAAGAGATCCAAGGGATCAATTGTTGTGTCTTTGGTGCTAGCCCTGCCTCTATTTATATGTTGAGCCCCGGTCGAAACTTGGAGCAAAAGCCTCCTCAAAGTCGGTTTTGCCCGAAGGTAAGAGTCCCACTCGGACTCCAGGACCAAACGCCACAATCCTTGGCGTCTGCCCAGACGCCATGGGCCTCGGCGTCGCCCAAAGGCGACGCCAGGTCTCCGGCGTTTGGCCCTCGGCCTCCATAAAACTCTTTTTGCACCGACCTAAAGCCTCATGGGCTTGACCCCTTGGCCTAAACATATCATCCAATATATGAATCTTTACATCTCGACCATTTCGAGACTCCTCGTCATGTCCCCGATCTCATCCGGGACTAACTCCTTCGGTACATCAAAACATGTAAACTCATAATATAAGCATCATCGAAACCTTAAGCGTGCGGACCCTACGGGTTCGAGAACTATGTAGATATGACCGAGAACTATTCTTGGTCAATAACCAATAGCGGAACCTGGATGCCCATATTGGTTCCTACATATTCTACGAAGATCTTTATCGGTCAGACCGCATAACAACATACGTTGTTCCCTTTGTCATCGGTATGTTACTTGCCCGAGATTTGATCGTCGGTATCCAATACCTAGTTCAATCTCGTTACCGGCAAGTCTCTTTACTCGTTACGTAATGCATCATTCCGTAACTAACTCATTAGCTACATTGCTTGCAAGGCTTATAGTGATGTGCATTACCGAGAGGGCCCAGAGATACCTCTCCGACAATCGGAGTGACAAAACCTAATCTCGAAATACGCCAACCCAACATGTACCTTTGGAGACACCTGTAGTACTCCTTTATAATCACCCGATTGCCAGTGACGCTTTGGTAGCACCTAAAGTGTTCCTCCGTAAACGGGAGTTGCATAATCTCATAGTTACAGGAACATGTATAAGTCATGAAGAAAGCAATAGCAACATACTAAACGATCAAGTGCTAGGCTAACGGAATGGGTCATGTCAATCAGATCATTCTCCTAATGATGTGATCCCGTTAATCAAATGACAACTCATGTCTATGGTTAGGAAACATAACCATCTTTGATTAACGAGCTAGTCAAGTAGAGGCATACTAGTGACACTGCTTTGTCTATGTATTCACACATGTATTATGTTTCCGGTTAATACAATTCTAGCATGAATAATAAACATTTATCATGATATAAGGAAATAAATAATAACTTTATTATTGCCTCTAGGGCATATTTCCTTCAATAATGCCATAGTTAAGTCTTCCTACATCCAACTTTCCATTAAAAAAATCATGAAACAGAGGCATCAAATCATACTTAATGTTCCATCCTTTCAACTTTTTTTCTCACTACTCTAACTCTATTTTGCCACTTTTTTCTCATAGTTATCCAACTTTCCAAAATTTTCTTCTGTTTTCTATAAAAACTTTCATAGTTAATGTTCCATCCTTTCAACTTTTTTCTCACTACTCTAACTCTATTTTGCCACTAATCTAACTTAGTTGTATCAAAATGAAATGCATTCCAAACTTTGCTGGCCACCTCACTTAGATGCTCTCTAAGAAACCAGAAATACCTGGGGCGGCCTGGTAGCGGACGTCGGTGTGGGGGGCAGGGGCTGGACGGGGTCCTGCCTCATGGGCGGCTCCGACGGGCGGGAGCGGGCCGGAGGAGGAGGAGGGCCATCTTCTCGCTTCTTGTCGCCGGGCCGGCCTCCAGTCTGGCAGCTCCCATGGTCGACAGACGGAGATCGCTGGGACGGGCGGCGGCGGCAGGGACGGCAGGGACGGAGGGGACGGAAGGGACGGATGGGGCGTGGGGCGCTGGGGTCGAGGTCAGGCGGCAGCAGGGACGGAGGGGACGGAGGGGCGCGGGGGTCGGGCGGCGAGGGGAGACGGAGGGGACGGAGGGCATGGGGGGCGGGGAGGTCGGGCGGCGCCAGGGGATGAGAGGGCGTGGGCGCAGAGCGGGCGTCTGGTTGGGCGGAGGGCGTCTTGAGTGGGGAGGAAGGGAGGGAGGAATAAGTTTTTGCCAAAAAGTAAAAATTACTTGGCGCACTCTGTCTCCAGTGCGCCATTAGTAGTTCTAACTACTAATGGCGCACTTTGTCCGGATGCGCCATTAGAATGTTTGAAAAAATGAAAAAAATGTTTTACTAGTGGCGCACCTTCTGCCTGGTGCGCCATTAGTGTATTCCACACTAATGATGTATCTCCACCAGGTGCGCCATTAGTATATAGTAGTGGTGCACCACTTCTCTAGTGCGCCATTAGTGTCAATCCTATCTTTAACCATTTTCTTAGTAGTGGTGGGGGCTAATAAACCATCACAGATGTAGTAGATGTGAAATCTATTTGCCTGTGTGTCCTAGTGCCACGGACATATGTGCTAAACACCATTAACTCATGTCTCGAGGGAAAAAATGGTCATGATGTTAAATTTTAATCCTAACCTAGTTTTTTTCATATCCTAATTAATTAAGAGTTTGTCTAATTCATATCTAGATGTTTTTAAGGATGTCACATCTAAACTCCCACAAATATATAATGCAGCAACAGAAAACAAACAAAAAATTAGGACAAAAAAATAGACCACAAACAGAATGGACATCAGCTTAAATGTGACATAGTTATATCACATTTAGATGTGTCCTAGACAAACCCATTAATTAATTAGTTCCCGAGACAAGCTTGACAAGTATGGAATATGTCATCCGTTCTGTTTTCTTCAGGCATGCTGATTGATCCTTGTCCCGAGACCACACACAAAGAATATTGCAATTTCCATGCAAAGTCTGCTGTGGACCCAGGTCCACTTTGCAATCAAAAGTCACAACATCTTCAATGGATTCTGAAAAGTGCCACAACATCTTCAATGGATTCTGAAAAGAGCATTGCCCTCAAGGTTTTCAAGTGCTCCAAAAAGAAAAATTCTTTGGTTCAACCGGCCATGCAAAACAACTTCGGGGTGACTCAGATCAGCTTCCACCAAGGTCTCTCTCTGGAACACATTCAACAATCTGCTTCCCTTTGAGAGAAGCTTAGTTCCATACAGCTCACCCATGATGTCCCTATAACTTGGAAATTCACTTCAGACGGTATCTACTCAGCTTCTTCGACTTAAAATGTGCAATTTGAAGGTCACACTCGCTTGAACATGCACGCGACTGTTTGGAAATCTTGGGCACCTCCAAAATGCAAGTTTTTGCCAGGTTGTTGATGCAAAATAAAATTTGAACCACACATAGACTTGAGCGCCAAGGATGGTCCTTCGGTCTCTGTCCACTATGTAAGCAAATTGAGAAGTCGCTCACGCACCTTCTTTGCCATTGCCCCTTTTGGATGCGGGTGTGGTGCGACATTGTTGAACGGCTTGGGCTCCAGAATGTCAATCCTGGAGACTGGAGGTCTGCAACTCCTGTCAAAGATTGGTGGCTTGGGATCACCCGGCCCAGGTCCATCTCACGGAAAACAATGTCCTCCTTGTTGATGCTCGTCTCTTGTGAGCCCTGGAAGGAGCGCAACGTTAATTAGGGTCTTCTGCAACTCTACGACCCCCTATGCAATTATATTGCGTAATATTATGGAGGAAGTAAATTTATGGGTTCTTGCGGGCGCAAATCAATTGAGTTTTGTAATGCCGCATGAGTGATGACCTTTTTGACCCTCTGTTGAGTCTCTTGTTAAAACCCTCTCTTCTTAATCAATGAAAATGACAAGCCTTTTGCCTTGTTTCAAAAAACAAAAAACTACGACTAGGGACGGAGGGAGTATATCAGTGATTGAGGTGAGTGACTAGTTTAGAACATGAAAGTGCGTTATATCGACTAGAGGGGGGGGGGTGTGAATAGGCGATTTTTATGAATTCTTCACCGAGGAATTTGCGGGTGAGGAAATTTCTTAGCGAAGAACTACTTGCAGCGGAATAAGTACTCAGAAGTAAACAAAACAGAACACAAGCATGGTCATTATGATGAAATTGAAGACAAGCACAGAGTACAGAAAGCGTAAACACAGGATAACACAGGATGAAGACAAACAAACTGAAGAAATTGAACTGAGAAAATTGAGAAAGTCTTCAGTCAAAGTCTTCAAACACAAATATGAACAAGCGCACACACCGTTATGATGAAATGAAAGAGTTGAGGAAATAGAACCAGTAAGCTTGATGAAGACAATGATTTGGTAGACTAGCTCCAACTGATGTCTCAGTTGTACGTCTGGTTGGAGCGGCTAGGTATTTAAACCTGAGGACACACAGTCCCGGACACACAGTCCTCACCATATTCTCCTTGAGCTAAGGTCACACAGACCTCGCCCAATCACTCGTGGTAAGTCTTCAGGTGACTTCCAAACCTTCACAAACTCGGTCACTCGGCGATCCACAATTCCTCTTGGATGCTCTAGACCATGACGCCTAACCGTCTGGAAGAAGCACAGTCTTCAAAGGTAACAAGCGTCGGATCCACGCAGGATCAATCTCTTCAGTGATGCTCAATCACTTTGGGTTGTAGGTGTTTGGGTTTGGGTTTGGGTTTTCCTCACTTGATGATTTTCGTTCAAAGTCCTCGGAGGATGGGATGCTCTCAAATGACAAGTGGCAGTTTCTCTCGGAGCAGCCAACCAGCTAGTGGTTGTAGGGGGCGGCTATTTATAGCCTAGGGAGCAGCCCGACATGATAAGACATAAATGCCCTTCAATGATACGACCGTTAGGTGGGTAGATATTTTGGGACAACTGGCGCGTAGCACAGCAACGGTCGGAAATTTGAGTATCAAATTCCTCAGAGCTATCATGTTTCTCACTGTGTAGGCAATCCGCACTGACGAATTCCTAACTCCTCAGTCAGAACAAATTCCTCAGCGACCAGAAGAACATCGTCTCTGTCACTAAAGAAATTGACTGAGCTGTATGATATTTCCAATGGCTTTACTCGAAGGGAATTGGTAGGTGTAGGATTTTGAGTTGAGCATCACATGAAAATTTTTTCCTTAGTATTTCCTCGACCCCTTTAACAGTACGGTGTTTCCCATGACTCCAGAAAGAGAAAATGAAAATACGAAAACAAAAGTCTTCATGCTTCATGTTCCTCTAATGGATATCTAGTCTTCAAGGTCACACCAATTTCTTCACTTTCAAAGTCTTCAGAAAGTCTTCAGAAATCCAAAGTCTTCAGTCGAAGAACTTCATTTTTAGGGGTCGACTTTCTCTGTAAATATCAAACTCCTCATAGACTTATAGACCTGTGTACACTCATAAACACATTAGTCCCTTAACCTATAAGTCTTCAATACACCAAAATCACTAAGGGCACTAGATGCACTTACAATCTCCCCTTTTGGTGATTGATGACAATATAGGTTAAGTTTTCAACGGGGATAATCATATGAAGTGTAAATACTGATATTGAGGAATTTGATTGCAAGATATAGAAGACCTCCCCCTGAAGATGTGCATAGTGAGGAATTTGCTTTTCAAGCAATGCACACTTGAAGAGTAGTATCATGGAGATCTCCCCCTATATCTTGTAATTCATACACGCATTTAACATATAATATGAAGAATTTGAAATGCATGATGAAATATGGTGACTGATATAATTCAGGATGCGTGCGTTAACATTAACGAGGATAAGCATGCAGAAAATCTCAGCAAAAGTATCATACCATCATAGAGTTTAAGTTTACAACTCGATCCAGCAAAGTCTTCAAAAGAACGAGAGTTGTAACTTAGCAAAAAAATGCCCATTAGATAGACCCGCTTGAAGACTAACTCAAATTTCTCCGCCTTTGTCATCAAATGACCAAAAGGGTCGAAAAAATGAGGACTAACCCTCCTGAAGAATATCAAGTTGATGAAGGAGCGCCAGCGGTGTTGGGGTCGTTTGTTGTTGTAGGGCCTGCCGCAGTGTTGTCCAAGTCTTCATACTCGTCGGTGTCGCGTGATGAAGAATAGGAGCTTGCCACTAAGGAAGGAACCTTGACCTTCTTGTATTTCTTCGGTGGAGGTGCAGACCAGTCAAAATCCTCCTTGAGACCCATTTGCTTCAGATCTTCTTCACCATATACATGTGACAGAATAGCCCAGGTGCGACCGAAGACATCATGGAGGTAGTAATGGTTTTTCTTCGCTGCATTATGTGTAGCAGTCATGTTGTGAAGAAAAGAACCAAACTGACGCTTAACCCATTTATGGTTTCGATCCACCTTCTGGTGAAGACTAAGAAGAAGCTCACGGTCAGTCATCACTCTTGGAGCTGTGGCTTGAGGATTTGGCTTGGATGCATTAGCAGCAGAATCATGAGTGGCGGAATCATCATTGGTGGAATAAGATGCAGCTTTGCGAAACCGACCATCCAATGGACGAATGCCTTCATCTATAACAACAGCGGCCTTGCCCTTTTCATCAGCTGAGGAAAATGTCCTTTTGAGGACTTCAATGGGAGCCAAGTAGCTGCAATGGTTGAGAGTGTCAGCCTTGTAGTTGAGTGAAGATCTTGTTCTGATGAATCTCATAATCCAAGGTGCGTAAGGCTTCAACTCAAACGGAGAAAGTGCAACATTTGCCATAGTCATCATGAAGAAATCGTGATACAAGACATTAATGCCATGAATGATGTTAAATAGAAGATTCTTCATGATGCCAACAATTTCCTCATCAGATGAGTCGTGGCCTTTGATAGGACTCATAGTCTTTGTCAGAATGCGATAGACTGTTTTTGGTACATACTGCAATTCCTTCATGAGGAATTTGGTCCTTGGGGCTTGACCTGGCTTCAGAGGCTTCATGAGCACTTGCATGTAATGAGCAGTGAGTTTAGGCTCTTGGTACCGGCAGCGAGCTCCTTCAATGGGTGGACTGATGGGCAGGGCGTGAAGTAATTCAGAGGCCGGTGCCTTATAATGAGTGTTTTCGGTCATCCAGTCCAACACCCAAGAGTTGATATCATCAGCATCACCTGTGATGTGCAGAGTTGCATAGAATTGAAGAATGAGCTCTTCATTCCAATTGAAATATCCGTGCAAAAGTTGAGTAATCATGCATCGTGAAGCACACTGAGGACTGTGGTAAAACAAGGCATTGATTCCATATCGACGTGAGGAATGTGCTCATGGTCGAAGACTTTGTCCTTGTTGAAGAGCAGTGAGGAATAGAAGCTAGCCTGGCTGGCAGTCCAGAAGCGCTTCCTTCTAAGACGGGCAGAGTCATAAGGATTATAATCAGTGAAGAACACGTGCTCGCCGAAGAAGTCATCAGCCTTGAATTTCTGCTTCTTCGAGAATGGATCCTTTTGCTTGGGCTGAGGAGTATCAGTCAATTGCATTATTACCTCAGGAATTGCAATCTCAGGTTCCACAAACTGAGGAATTTCAGCATCGTCTTCAGTGACAGCCTGGGTCTTCAATTCTTCATTTACTTTTTCTTCAGCACTAGTGGCTGGAATCTCTTCATGTACAGAAGGAGTTGAACGAGGTTCTTCAGATCTCATTTGTACTTCAGTGTTGATAGGGGACTGAGGAATTTGTTGAAGTGGTGTGAACAGAGGAGCATTGGGGTGCTGACTTTCCCAAAAGCCATCATTCAGCACTGGTGTTGTACACCCAATGTCCACATCTTCATATTCACTCTTTTCTTCAATGACGGCCTCTTCAGCTGTGAACTGAGGCATAGGCGATGAAACTGTTGGGGTTGAAGGGATTGCATCCGCTTCAATTTCTTCATCCAACTGCTCTGACGAAGCAGCAGAAGGAATCTCTTCATCTGATTCACTTGGAATTACATATTCTTCATCAAAAGGAACAAGGTCCTTTGATGGCATGGATGAGACTGGAATGGCATCAATTAGATTTGCAAAAGAGCTTGTCAATGGCTTCATCTTCTTCAGAGCTGAAGAATCTGATGAAGTTGATGCCTTCCTTTTCTTCACAGCTGCACACTCTGCAGCCTTGGTTTTCTTCACATCTGATGCTGACGAAAGGATTGGAGTTGGAGTAAGTGCAGGTGGAGCAGAGGAATTTGGTTGAATTTCTTCAGGCACAACTGATGCAGTTGCCCTGACTTCTTCATTTTCTTCAGGCACAGCCATTGAAGCTTGAGCTATCCTGGCAGTTTCTTCAGGTGCAACACTAGAGGTTGCCCTGGCAATTTCTTCAGCGGCTGGAATGCAGTCATCAGCCCTGGTACTTTGAGTTTCTTCAGCAGCCTGAATGTCATCAGCGGTGCTGGCATTTTCTTTAGTAGGCTGAGCAGATGCTTCAGCCTGAGGATTTTCTTGTTGCGTTGGGGCTGCAAACTTTGAAGTGAACTTTCAGTCAAATTCACAAATCTGACTTTGGCTCCAAGCCAGTCAGCATAGTAGCGATCAAATTCATCACTTAATTGCTTGATCTCAGCTTGCAAGGCAACGAGTTCTTCAGGGGAAAGCTTCAGAACATTTTGCTTCAGAAATCGCTGTTTCTTGTACCGCGCTTTCTTCACTCTTCTTCCTTGTTCAAATTTCCATTTCTCTTCTTCAATGAAGGCAGTCAAAACATGACTTTGACTAGGAGTGAGGTTCATCTCCGGCAAAGGTGTGTTGGGATCCTTGTGCCATAGGTCGATGAAGTCTAAGATCAATTTCGGATCCAGAAGCAATGGCACATTGCTGCCTTTGGCTCTAGCGGCCTTGACCTGCCTGTCTCTGATGATTTTGGCAAGTTCCTCATCATCAACTTCGTCTTCATCAGACGGCACTTGGAAGGCGACCTGCTTCTTGTGAGGACTTGGTCGAGTGCCTCGTCTAGCAGTGGCCTTTTTCTTCAGTAGAGGGGCCAGTTGAAGAATTTGGTGGAGCTGAAGAACTAGCAGAAGCTCCTGAGGCAATAGAGATGCCTGCCGTCCTTTGGCATGTGGCGAGATGCACAGGTGCAGAGGATTTGGTCGGAGCAGCTGAGGACTTTGGCGGAGGAGCTGAGGACTTTGGAGGAGCAGGAGCAGCTTGAGGAATTTGCCGTGAAGGCTTTGAGGAATCTGGTCGTGAGGACATTGCTGAGGAACTTGGCCGTGAGGGCATTGAGGATGAAGCACTTGGCTTATGAGCAGGCTTCTTTGCATGGCCTTCTTTGGCTTGACTGCAGAGGCCTCAGCAGATGCATCAGCAGCAGAGTATTCATTAAATTTCTTCACTGCTTCTTTTGCCTGTTTGGCCAGTTTGGCCTGGCGCTTGGCCCATTCTTCAGGATAGTCCTCACCGCGCTTGAGGCTGGTGGGATCTGCTACTTGGCCAGGTGCCAACGGAGGTCTTAGGCATGGAGGATTTAGAGCGAATTTCTTCATATATTTGGGAGTAACATATCGGTACTCCCTCCACTTCCTTGCCCATCTCCTCTCAATCTTTTGAATGCGCACCTTGCGCTGATTTTGATCTTCCTCAGGAGGTGTGCAGTATCCAGCATAGATGTCATCAGGGATCTCAAATGCTGTGTTGACCTCAGGCCTCTATCCTCCTTTCTGTGGCTTCTTACCGTCAGCCATTTCTTTCAGCTGAGGAATATGAACAACTGAATTTTCTGAAGAGGTGTGCAACTTTTCTTCGAGGAACGCTGCAAATGAGTTAAGTTGATGAGAACGTAGTGATTCAGCAGCGGACAAGTGTACCTGTGAATAGAGTATAGTTGCGAGGAATTTGGAGAGGTCATATGCGTTCTCAGAGGTTTTTTCAAAAGAACAAGTTTGAGGAATTTGACCAGATGTGTCTTGAAGAATTTCACTAAGCGTTCTTTGTCTTATGTTGATGACAGGGAAAAGGGGAAGGTGGGTAAATCATTTTGTTGGGATATGCAAAAAATTATAATAAATGAGATAATATAAGAACGCGCATCTCTGCGTGGATGAGTTTGCACAACCTATCCAATAAGTGAATAGAAAAAGTGTGTTTGCTTCTTGAGCTAGGAATTAGGATTACTGCATAGATGATGGGTAGATAAAAAATGTATTATTATAAAACATATATTTCTATTATTTCAAAAATTAATAATATTAATTAATAGAGAACATAGGTCCTATATTGTTTATCTCTGTGGTAGTTTTTATAAGATAATGGTATCCATTTGAAATTTAACTTATATTTGAATGTCATCTTCACATGTGAATTTTCAATGCTAGCACACGGTTAGCATGAATCGAAGAGCTTCCTTCACATGTGATTAAATAAGCTTCTTAATATGCAATATGCATTTTAACTTCTAAACAAAAAATTTAGATGTCAAACAAAATATATAAAATAAGTAACAATAGATAATCTACCCATGCAAATGCGCGGGTTACTCTGCTAGTTAATTCATTAATTCCCGAGACAAGCTTGACGAGTATGGAGCATGTCATCAGTTGTGTTCTTCTCAGGCATGCTGATTGACCCTTGTCCAGAAACCACATACAAAGATCATTGCAGTTTTGAAGCAAAGTCTGCTGGGGTTCCAGCTCCACTTTGTGACCAAAAGCCACAACATTCCCCATGCCTCCTGTACGTTTAGCTTTGGTAGGAAGGTGGAGGGACAGAGGTCAGTCTGCCTAGCTATTTGACATTCGATCTCGCGGCCGGCATCTTTCTCTCCAAGTTGGTGCGCCAAGGTCAGAGACAAGTGCTTCCTTCCTATTGTCAGAGATTCCCCCCATATCGCCCTGCTCCTTTCAGCCCCCATTTGCTTGGCCTGCCTGAATTCAGCATTCTGAACAATTATTTGCACTTGCATTCTGCAGAAGAATACTTCTGGTCTGGCTGCTGAATTATTGAGCACAGAAATTAAGGGAGGCCATGTGCCGGAGAGCAAAATGTACCACTGCCTGCTGGTTTCAGTTGGGGTTAGCTAGTAGTCTCCTCGGTTCCATGGCTGCTTCCTTTTGGCGTTTCTTCTCTCTCAACAAAATTAGTTGCATGCTTTGCCGGGAAAGTTACTGTTGAACGACATAATTTGGCTCGGCTTGGAGCAATATTCTTTTTTCTTCTTGAGATAGCATCATTCCAGCCGGCGGGGTGGGCGTGGGGATAGAAGTATAGAACGAACCACAAACATCGACGCGGGAAATGGTCCCGTGAGTGGCCATCCATGCATGCCACGTACTCCTGGGAGTGATGTGCTGCTACCTACTCATGGGAGTGTGCTTCTCTTCCGATTTAGGCGGCGCTTGGAATGGGTGTATTGAAATGCGGGTGTATTTTTTATATGGGTGTAATTTACCGGCCGAGTGCAGTTTCCAGGCGAAAATGAAAACAACGGGCGAAGGCTTGTATTCTTTACAAGTGTATCTGGAATGAAAACGACAATGCAAACAGGGCCTTAGACACGGAAGAAGCTGTGCGTACCACGTGAAGCCGTCCATGTATATATAGGGATTTGTGCGGTGGTTGAACTACTTACGCATGTGCAGTGCAAACAAACAGTAGTAGTATGTGTGGTCCTCATACGGAATTTTATGGAGGGAGTATCTTAATTAGCTTATGGTGTAGAAATTGTAGGATGGCTAATATTTGTGTTGTTGTATGTTGTATTGATCTGACTCATATGGGTATATATATATACTTTCTCCGTTCCAAAATAAGCGTGTTAACTTTGTACTAGCTCTAGTACAAAGTTATACTAATCTCGAGGCACTTATTTTGAGACGGAGGAAGTAAAACATTGTGAAGGAGAGAGGCTTGAAGTAGAGGGCAAGTCGTACATGTTTAAACCTATTTTGTCTCTTAGCTCTTACCTCTATCTTTAAACAGAATTTGAAGTCTTGCGTTTTTGTCATCTTCTCCGCTTCACCATCATCACATGCATCTCTGATGGCTGATTGGTTGGCACCTAGGGCAGTGACTGCGTCCCTTTCTGGTGCCTTTCCTGTCTTCTCCTCTATTCCCTACCGCAGTCACATCGGGAGTGAAGTGGACGCTAGTGACGACACGGACGCTGTTGACTGGAGTTGTTGCTGATGAGTTGCTGTAGACGTATCGTTGAATGTCGATGTCAAGGTAGCCGTTCATGAGTGATGTAGCAGTGGTCGAGATAGTCGTGATAGATGGTGTATGTCACCATGGATGATAAGATTAACCACACAAAGCCGGAGGCGAAAAAAATGCTATGTTGTAGATGACGGAACTGCAGTCGTGGACGATGCACCTTGTGGATGTCAAAGGTTTCGAATCTACATAGGTATAGTCCAGGGACAAATTAATAGGAAATGCTATTTGCTTGTTAAGAAGAAGAACTTTTTTGAAATGAAAGAGTACCGATGAAAGTGATGTACCTACCGGGAGTGTGCTTCTCTTCTGATTTAGACACGGAAGAAGCTGTGCGTACCACGTGAAACCGTCCATGTACGTATAGGGATTTGTGCGGTGGTTGAACTACTTAAGGGGTGTTTGGTTTCAGGAACTTTTTTGTGTTGGGATTAGAAAAAATCCCAGCAAACCAAACAGGGTGGGACTTTTTGTTGCTAAAAATCCTTAGAAGCACCTCTTTAAGAGTTTTTTTTTTCAAAAAGTCATAGGGACTAGAAAAAGTCCTAGAACTAGAGAACCAAACACCACCTTAACCATGTGCAGTGCAAACAAACAGTAGTAGTACGTGTGGTCCTCACACGGAATTTCACTACTGTCTTGTAATTAGCTTATGGAACTGTACGTACATTTGGCTCTTGCTCATGGATGGATGTTGCTGCGTCAGAGCCGAAATAATGATTTTATTAACTCAGTTCGAGTATATGCTAATTCATTTTGTCAGAAATATATATACTTGCTCTGTAAAAGAATATAAGATCAGTGGTCTAAATGATCTTATATTGAGTACGTGGTTCCCTACGGTAGAAAGCGGGACTTCTGTAGCGTCATCACTTCTACCTGTGCTCTGCACCCTACCAACACCATCGAGTTAACTGCACGGACTCAAAATGCGGTCTACCTGCCGGTCCAGTGAACGGCAAAGGGGGAAGGTTGATGGGATGCATTTTTACGGCAACTAGGTACTACACCTCTACCATATAAGATCACTACACCTCTACCATATAAGATCAATTGACTGTGCATCATCATTGTAAATATTTACCCATAATTAAACTGAACTGAATGCCAAAAATTATCCAGGAATGTACATAGCGGATAGACTGATAGCCAACTTGTGAATGTGCAGGGATTGAGCATAAATTTACAACAGAAAAAAAAATGAATATCTCACACAACCTCTGGGAAATATGAAAAGGAAACTCAACAGAATTTCAAAAAAAAGAGAGAGCAGGCAGACATAGCAAAGCCCAAAGCTCTGCCTTGAGCCTCGCTGGCAACAGGCAGCTTTTTCTTGGCTGCTACAACCACTGGAAGCGACGCCGCTGTCAATGGGCTTGTTGGCGTCGGCCTTGCAAAAAAATATTTTGCCTTAAAAGTTGTATCTCTGATTTCACAGCTTGTATGTGATCATGGCAAGATTCGACGCCATTGACACCCCATTCAATCCATTTCCCAGCCATGTATGTAATCTGGAAAAGGAAGACTGAAGTACTGAAATGATAAATGTATAGTCTGAAAACAGGGGCGGAGCCCATTGGGCCGGCCCGTATGCACAGGAATACGGCTGGAAAAATTTGCTACTAGTACTTGTCAATTAGAAAGGCCCGGTGCATCAGGGTGGCCCATGTGCCGTGCATCAGGGTCAGCCCTATTCAGCCACGGCTCCGCATTGGCCCAACCCAGCAGGACGCCTGCGCACGACAGTTTGCTTGCCTAATCAGCGTGGCCCATGTCAGTTCGCTTGATCGATCCTCACGTACGCACGCACGACAGCACGACACGCCTGTATTCACATACGCACCCACGACGGTTCGCTTGGCGTTGCGCGTATGATGCCAGACTACCATACGCGTCGCCGTCGCCTACACAGGCCGCAGCGGCAGCGCGCCGGCCTCCGGACGCCGCAGGCCACGCAGCCTGGCCCTCACACGGTAACGATGCGCCGCACGCGAGCGACACTGCACGCCGGTCAGTCGATCCGGCGCTCGGTAATTTCTCAACCTTTCCAATCTTGAACCTTCACCTTCGTCTCCATGCTTCTATATAGGCCACACAATTGTGGTAGCTCCTTTGACCGTTTGTCTTGCTTGTCCTAATCTTGATTACAAACTGCAACAATCACGTATAAACTTGTTGCGAATATAACAAATCACTATGTTTTGGCAAAGCATGGGGCATTTTCTAGGGTTCTAACTTTTAATTAGGGTATAGTTTATTTGTCTATGCAAGTCTTCATGTCTAATTTGTAATTTGTACCTGTCAAATACAGATACTATGGGCAAGTTTCTTCTCAAAAGAAAAGTTGTAGTGATGATATTATTTGTTATGTGGAGGACGAAGAAATGAAAGAGGTCACCAATGCTCAAAGTGATTGAGTAGTTCATGGATCGGATAGAAGTATTAAAGGTAATTTTCAGTTCTTTAGCCATACTACTTTTATTTGGGCATTTTATTATTAAGTTTAATTCTATTTGTATCTTGTAGGTTATTAAACCTTGTTGTTCGGCAATGTATTCTGGGATTTGGAAATGCAAAGCAGCCTTTTCAAGTAATTGTGTCCCTTGTTTTATTATTATCGTAAGCATTTTGATGTCTATATTTTGTTTTTACAAAACACCTTCAATTATATCCAATAATGTGTGATAAAAGCTATGAAACACACCTTTATTAAATACTCAATTGTTTGAAAATTTTATGCCTTATTAAAGTGGTGCATCGGGTAACATTTGCTCCAGCTCCGCCCCTGCGAAAACTGATAAACTTGACTATTAACTGAAGAAGCGACAATACTAAAACTAGCACCCACTGATCCACTATCATGTAGCGCGAGCGCTACCGCATGTGGGCGTCAAGTTTGACTTGCTCAATGAAAAGGGTTGCACACAGAGAAACGTTGCTTAAGGAAAAAAAATAGATGCCGAGAAGATAGCAACAGGGAGAATGCGGGGGTTATCTTTTCATTTAGAAGGGGAAAACTGAGTGGATGCAAGTACAACACAATGAACATGATTATACAATATAACACTGAAAGTGACTAAAAGGAGAACACTGAATTGAAATGAAGAAATACGAATGAGTAAAAATAATAGTAATAAGAAAGAACGCTAAATAATGACTTAAGAAATAAATCAAAGAGGTAATACAAACAAAACTGAATAGCACAAAAGAGTAACTGAATTATAAACTAATGAAGGTCTGCACAAAAAATGTCAGGACTGAGATAACTGAATTAAGCGCTAAGAAGAACAAATATTAAGAATCTAAGAAACTAAAATGAATTAAATGTTAAGAAAATAAGAACAACAATTGACTGAAAAGAAGGGACTTGAAACTGTCTAAAAACTTTTAAATTAAATTGACTGAAGAAAAAAACAATACTATACACTGAGGAATGCAAATTAAAATTGACAAGTACTGAAGACATACATAAAAAGAATGAAGGACTAAGAGTAAATGGACTTGAGACCAAGAAGAGGACTGGGAGGAACACTAATTTTTGCTGTTGATCAGCATGTTCAAAAAGTAAACTTCCCCTTGATGCCGTTGATCAGCATGTTCAAATTTTGGCTAACTTTGGCTGTTGATCGGCATGCTCAAATCTTCCAGGATGCCGTTGATTAGTATGTTCAAAAACTATACTTTTGGCTGAGGATGAACTAAAATTGTTAAACGGTTGCAAATTTGCAGGATGCCGAGAATGAGTATGTCCAACCTAGAGATAAGGAGGAAAAAAAGAAAGCGCGAAGGAAGAAAAGGATAGATGCAAAAAGAGGGTTGGCGCTACTTCGTCACTGGATGTTGTGCTATCCTCAAAGCTGTTGACCTACAACGGGGTCATTGTTGGGTTGGTAGCCACCGCTGGATG
Source organism: Aegilops bicornis (assembly GCA_021605145.1). Taxonomy (NCBI): domain Eukaryota; kingdom Viridiplantae; phylum Streptophyta; class Magnoliopsida; order Poales; family Poaceae; genus Aegilops; species Aegilops bicornis. Next base: position 81,933,572 of record CM038675.1, on the reverse strand, counting down.
ATCTCTGACCCGTAGGGTGTGTTTTGTAGCATTCCCAACCAAGCATGGTTGTTCTTCTTTGATACATACTGAGTGTACACATGTTGAGTACATGCATTTGCTGTTATTTGGTAGCGGTGTATGTGCTGAGACATGCTAAGCCGAGACTCTGTTTGTCAGCTTGCATCTGTTTAGACATGTCGGTTGATGCTGTAGCAACCGGTATTTTCAAATAAGTGAACAAAAACAATTCAAAAATGTGAACAATTTTTTGAAACATGAAAAAATAACATTTTTTGAAATTCAGAAGTTTTTTGAAAATCTGAACAAAATTTGAAGGTTTGATCTCTTTTAAAATTTAAGCAAATTTTGAAAATCCATTTTCTGAAAATTCTGCACTTTTTTGAAAATTTAAGCAAATTTGAAATTCTCAACATTTTGTGAAATTTTTAACCAAATCTGAAAATCTGGACATTTTTTGAAACCTAGTGGGAAAGCTAGTGGGAAAATAAACTGAATCTGGTTTCCCACATCAGAGAAACGCACGGTACCGTTCGAAAACAAAAGATGGGAGCTAGCATAGCTGGGTGGTCGAGAAAATCCAGCATGTAGGCGCAGAGCACGATTCATACTTACTCCGCCGAGCATACACTAGCTAGCATAGCACTACTCCGGGCACGTAGCCTGGCCCGGCTGTACGCGCGCGGGTGCAGCTGCTATACCATGGAGCATTTGAACTTTAATGTTGTTTCCAATCTTGCGATGGAGAATGCCAAAATGGTCATATGGCCCCAGGCCACGGCCAGTTTGGGGTCCGGGTCTGAGCTGCATCCATTTCCTGTGGCTAGCTAGCTAGCTTGCTCCGGATGGACGATGCCTGATTTTGGCCTCTACTACCGCTAGCGAGCTCTCCTCTGATAGAGGTTACATTCCTTTAGTCTAATATATACAGATGTAATCTGGCAGCAGAACATTTAAGTAAGTAATGCTAGCTCCTTGTAAAAATTCACCCAAGGGAAGGGACGGAGAACAAGATAAGTAAAGGTCAAACAAAAAGCATCACAACACGTATACAACACTAAGGCAACTGCCCAAGAAACGAATCAGATAAACATGATTAAGGTTTGAGCTAGCGGCCGACTAAAAGTTTTAAAATTCTCAATCGACTTGGATTAGATGAGGTTCATTCAGAGTCTGAAGTGCTAGAGCGCATGCAGAGTTACCATCGAGGTCCTTGGAAGAGAAGTCGTTGGATGCAGTTCGTGGTAGTGTACTGTATTGCGAGATTTCTAACTTGATGCACGGAACTGATCTTCCGTGACAATGTTATGTACTAACCGTGTATTTTACTCCACACACATACAAGTTCATATACAGACAGAACAATGTAAACCACAGCACACGTGGATCATACATGCACATTCCTCAACAACCTTTTCAAAAAATAATTTAAACCTTTTCGAAAAAAGCAGTAACAACAAACCCAAGCGAATATGTAATTAAGTACTCATCAACAAGTTGATAGTAGATCTGACGCTCTCATGGTGCTAAGATAGCGAGTTTCACACATAGATAGATACTCCTAGCAGATAGCAATCATGCATGAACAAATTAACCATGGCTAATTATCGTACTTGCTGCTCACTTAATTACTCTCGAGTCTCGAATACTTTGAAACCTAAACCATCTTGCACCAAAGACAACTGATCTAACCAGACGGATGTCAATGCTCGGGCCATCTAGAAGCTTACTCCGACCGGACGGCGAGGTGGCAGTGCTCCCAGGCACTACCGGACTCGTGGGCTATGCCTACGGCCAAGGGCCGTCGGCATAGGTCCTATGCCGACGGCATAGATCCTATGCCGACGGCTGCCGTCGGCATAGCCCCGTCAGTGTAGATCACGTCAGCGTACTCCTGTCAGACCGTCGGCATAATATCGCCGTCGGCATAGGAGGGTATGCCGACGGTCTTGAGGCAGCCGTCGGCATAGTTTAGCCGTCGGCGTAGTTTTCCGTCTGACGGCAACGGCCGGCGCCGTCAAAACTGCTGGCGGGTTTGACCTGGCGGCAGGGCTATGCCTACGGCAAAGCCGTCGGCATAGCCCTGCCACGTGTCGCCTCCTGGTGGCTCCTGAGCGTATATATGCCGACGGCTTTGCCGTAGGCATAGTTGTTTTTTTATTTTTTTTATTTTCCCTGTTTTCTCTTTTCCAATTCATTTGACAGCATTTCAAAACAGAATAATATGAAATATGACAGTTCATCATCATCATTTAAACATAGTCAAGTTCATCATCTAAAGATCATCACCGGCGAAAGTTCACGAACATAAGAGTAGTGCAAGACATGAAGCATCATAAAAGTTGAAACATGAAAGACATGGCACAACGGCCGCATACGGAATCATCATCGACATCAAGCACCACCGAGTCCACCTCCGCCAAAACCACCACCACCACCGAGTCTACCTCCGCCAAAACCACCACCTCCGCCAAGTCCACCTCCGCCAAAACCACCACCACCACCAAGTCCAGCTCCGCCAAAACCGCCACCGTGACCACCATCACTCTGCCAGATTGGAGTGACTGGGGTCGACGGAGCAGGAGTCAAGCCACCGGTCCCCTACATGTTTGAAAGAAGATTCTAACGGTAAATATGACATGATAGTGTTGAATGAACGAGAATTAGTTTGTCATTAGTTAGGAAAATTTACTAACCGGAGTATCACCGGCTAGTGCCAGCCATTCCTCGAACACAGGAATGTGTGGGGGCGTCTCCCGCAGTGGTGGTGGGGGTCCAACTTGTGGTGGCTCCGTGCGGTTAGTCCAAGACGCCAACATAGCACGGATGTTAGTTAAACAAGTCCACTTAGAAACAAGCCGTGATCAACAAAGTCAGAAGGAATGAAAGTGCAAATTTGAGCTTGGTTTAAGAGGGCAAAACTAACCGCCATCACTTGACGGCTGTAATCATCGTTTGCCTTCACTCGTTGCAAGTACTCCCTCACCTCAATATGCCTATGCTCGAGAAAGGCCTGATATGCCCACAAAATTGAGGTTGTTTCTAAGTGGGCAGTGATGAAAATAAACCAAGAAAGATAGAGACAAAGAAGATAAGGGGAAGTACTTACAGCACGTTGGCGGACTAAGGGAGGATGCGAACGCCCCGTACTCTCTAACGGGCTCGGGTTGGTAGCTTGAAGCCGTGTCTACGAGATCGACGGAGTGGTCAAGCCATCGAAACACGGATACCGGCCATGGGACTTACTGGATGGCCACCACCGCCGTGTCGTTGATCTCGAGGCTGGCGACCTCGAGAACGGGAACATCCGGATGCAACTTCGATAGTTCCGAGTGTAAGACTCTGTGTGTTGCTCGGTTTTGCCGTAGTAATCGCTCTCGCCCTCCTTGCGATCACTCCGCTCAAGGGCCAGCTTCCACGACTCCATGTCCGAGAGGCGGCCTCTGCAACTTGTCCTCCGCAACGTCAAATAGAAGTTAGCCATACATAAGAACATGACGGTAAAGAAGAACCAAAATGCATCTTTCATATAGATATACCTTCATGGCCTTGAAGCCCCGGTGGTTCCTGTTTCCTTGGCCGTGTGTCCCGTCTTTTCCGTGGTTAGCTCGGGCCTTGATGCTCTTGGCAGCAAACTACGGATCGCCACCGACCCACCTATCCACCAAACATGCCCATCCGTCATGCCTTCCATAGCACCAACGAGGAACAACCTATGCAAATTTTGGAAGCATGACATGTGAGCCTGAAACATATAGTTGACTCCTTGAAACAATGAAAAGTCAAGTAATAGTTACCATCATGAACTGCTCCCCGCTCATGGTAATTTTTGCCTCGTGCTTGAGTTTTGGTCATCTTTTGTTGCAGGTAGATGTGGTAATCTTGTGAGACGGCAACCCAACGCACCTCGTCTGCAATCGACGAGCTTTCTTCTTTGCAGACGCAAGTAAGACCACGTCGGCTCTGGCCTTGTGCTCGTCAAGAACTCTATAGAGTTGCTGTAATCATGCATAAACCAGAAGCAAACAAGGCATGAGTTGAGTGATTCAATGATAAACTATGAACGAAACTGAAGACAAGTGATTCAAAAGGGAACTTAGCCAAAATTTGGTGATCACGGCCTTAGCGGCCGTCCCGTACTCCGCGTTGCTGCAAGCCTCGTAGTGGGCCCAGCTTGTGGCCAAAACACGCAGCTGCGGGTCCCTGTCTCGTCATGGCAGAATAGGCCGAGCCAAAACTGCTTCAACAGACGGTGAGAAGGCCATTCGGTTTTACGACCCTTTCGCGAAGGATCCGATTCTTGCCAAAAGAATCAAAGGGTTGCCATGTGTACAATAAAAAATGTTGTCATGTGTTGAAAATATGATTGAGATGCACTTACTCTGTCCCTCAAGAGTTCAATGAGCCACTTGTGCGCCTCGATAGAAGGTGGTGTAGGTACTCCGGCATTACCACGCAGCCACCCCTACGGAGCACCCGGTGGCAAGTCACCCCACAACTCGGGGTCAACCTCCCCTCCACCCTCCTCGCCCTCCTCCTCACCCTCCTCCTCGGCCTCCTCCTCCTCGGCCTCCTCCTCCTCACCCTCCTCCTCCTCGACACCAGGAACATAATCCTCCTCCTCAGACTCAGAAGCTGCATCAGGATAGGAGGGCATCGAAGAAGACCCTCCTATTTCAGACACGGCCCGAAGTTTTTTGTCCCGGTTGCCTCTCCCCCCACCTCCTCGTCCTCTAGGGGCTCTCCCCCCACCCCCTCCTCCTCTAGGGTCTCCTCCCCCGACCCCTCCACCTCCCTGTGAGGTGCCATCCTCGCGTAGTCGGGAGGGAACCTTGTGGGCTCTTCCACTCCGAGTAAGTCCTCCTTTGAGTTTCTTGAGAAACTGCACCGCTGGACTTGCCCATGATTAGCAAACCTGCATTGAGAAGAGAATAAACAATTAGTAAGGATATAAAAAACAAGCATACAGGAAAGACATTAATAACGGAAGAGCACATTATTAAAAGAACATACATTTTCTAGAACCCATATGAATCATCACTATTGTAATCTATTTGTCGACCGGTCTCATCATCACTATCCCGCATATCTTCTTCGTTGTCTGACGGAGGTGGAGGCTCTTCCTCATCGTCAGCATCAGTGTATTCATTTAACTTTTCAAGCATAATTATGTCTCTTTGATTCACAACTGCCTCACCATCAATCCGTGCGCCGTCCTCGTTTGGGTCCAGGTCAACATAACCCAAGTCATCATCCTCCTTGTTTCGGACCACGTCATCATGTTCCTCTTGAAAGAACACTCCCTCGTATGTCATGGGGTTTATGTTGTAGTAATCATCATCGCTCGGGTCCGGTAGCTTACCATGTGGCGACACCTTGAACACAACTTCCCAACCCTTTAGGTACTCTTTACGGCATGGGTAAGGCGGATAATATACTTGTGTGGCCTGGGTAGCGGCGATAAAGAGATCAGCTCCGGCATAGACGGTTGATGGTTTAACTTCAACTAAACCAATGAAGGCGTATGTCTCAGACCCTTTTGGGGTCGAACCATCGACATTTGAACAGTGAGACTTAGGTGTTGACGGCCACATTTGAATGTAAGCTCGTATATTTTTCCTACCCTTCCGTAGTAATCTACTTCATTATCTCCTTCGGTGAAAACTCCGGTATTTATGGTTTTGGGATCAGGCCGACTGTTCTGGTGCTCCTCTGTATGGAAGCGATACCCATTCACATCATACTTTTGGCATGTCATGACGGTAGGGTCAAAACCCATGGAAACCCATCTCAATTCTTCATCCATTGATTCGTTCGGATCATTTCCCTACAAGTTTAATTGAAATTATAGGGTGCATGAGTTTAATTGGAAGTGTGAAATGGGTAATAGGGAAGTGAAATATTACTTTCTCCATGAACCATGCAACGAAATTTTTCCTTCCATCAGCACCCTTTCGGAGAAGAGCAAGTGCCTCCGCTTCAGTAGGAGGCAGCATTCCCGTCCACTCTTCCTCAACGAATCGACTACAATAAGAAAAGCGGTATAAGAACTAGGCAAAGTGAACATAATGAATTGACTAAAAGAATGGTGCAAAGGTATTACCTCATCCACTCATCCTCAACTTCCTTAATGTTGTGCAAGATATAGAACATGACATCCTCCCACTCATCTCGTCGCATGACATAAGATGTCGAGCATCCAGCCCTGCCACCTTGCCCGATGAATAGAGGCAACTTGGGTTTATACTTAAGTTCTTCTGTATTGTATCGAGACACCTTATTGTGCACGTGGGAACATGGTCCGGATAGTAGGCTGTCCTGAGGTCTGCCACCTCCTCTAGGATAACTGCCTCAGCTATGGAAGCTTCAAACTTAGCTTTGTTTCCACATTTCTGTCTCAGATGCTTGTTCTGTCTCTCAGGGCATCGCCAACGACATCGCAGGGCCCCCAACAATACCTCGTTCGCAAGGTGAAAAATGAGATGTGTCATCGGAGTAAAGAAGCTCAGCGGAAGATCTTCTCTAGCTTGCATATCAACTCCGCGCCTTCTTATGAATTTCTTTTATCTTCTCGGGACATACTTCTTTAGCACAGCGTTGGAAGAAATGGCTTAACTCCATAAGCACACGCCGGACACGCCGAGAACATAGCCCCAAACCATCACCGCATAATCCGCTCAATCCATACATGATAGTCATGACTCTTGAGCCCGGTCACTCGCCTGCTGAAAGATTGACCCCTTACTTATATTCGACGCATAACCATCAGTGAACTTGGGGCGTGTTTCAGCAACTTGATTGCCTCCATGTTATGATCCTTTTTAATTACGATGTCAGCATCGGGCTTGAACCAAGATTTTCGACTGCCTGTGGGAGGTTGCATGTGAAGACGTGGTCTATCACAAATATTCTGTTGATCGACTCTAGCATTAACATTATCCTTTGTCTTATCAGGAATGTTGAGGATCGTGTTAAAAAGGGACTCTGCGGCATTCTTTTCGTGTGCATCACGTCGATGTTGTATGGAAGTTTGAGGTCCTTAAAATAGGGAAGGCTGCGTGAAGGGGTAATGTGAGTCGGTTGTGCGTCTCACCATATCCTTCAAAACATTTTTCCCTTTACCTTTGCCTTTGCCTTTGCCTTTGCCTTTCCCTTCACCGGCAGGCTTAAGAGCTTTCAGCTGAGCAAGCACATCCGCACCAGAAAACGTTGGAATCTCGTTTACTTCATGGACAACTTTGCCTTTTGTGAAGTTCTTCTTGTCTTCCCTATCAGGATGGTCCGGAGGGAGGAACTGTCGATGCTGGTCAAAGGCAACATACTTGCCACCCTTCTTCAGCCAAATGAAAATCAAGGCCTGCATGCACACCGAGCAAGGCATCTTTCCACTTGTACACCATCCATGAGCAGGGCATAGCCGGAAAGTCATGCATGCACATCAGAGCCAAACTTTCATCAAGAAATTTTTCTGCAGATGCCGGTCGTATGTCAACCTCGGGAAGTACCAAGAATGGTGCAAATCACCCACCAATGGCTGCATAAACACACTCAAATTCTTCCTCGATATTCAGGCCCCGGAATTATAAGCGGCAGAACATGGTCTTGCGTTGCATTATGGCGCCGGGAGGGAGATTGAGCGAAATAACAAATACGGGCCAGCAGCTGTATGGATTAGACGACATACCATATGGATTGAACCCATCACCTGTTATAGCAATTCTGACATTCCCAGCCTCGGCTGCTTCCTCCGGGAACTTTATATCGAATGACTTCCATGCTTCACCTTCTGATGTATGTACAATTTTTTTTGGATTGTACCTTTTCCCTTCCTTGTGCCACTTCATCATTTTGGCAGACTCCTCGGTGATGAAAAGGCGCTGCAGTCTTTTATAAAATCAAGATACCAAGAACCTTCATAGGGATTTTTAGCTGCCGCTTGACCATGCTTATCGACCACCTCAATATACCGAGAGGAACCGCACTTCCTACTGAGTTGTCATCCGCATACTCATGCCTAAACAAAAGGCAATTCTTTGGACAAACATGTATTTTCTCATAGTCCATGGAGAGCGCCTTCATGGTTTTCTTCGTACCGTACATGGTTTTCGGCAGTTCATGGCCCTCATGCAGGTTGTTAGCCCATACTCCCAGAAATGCTTCGAAGAAACCTCGGCTACTGACCGTACTGGCCTTGACTGCCATCGATTGCGAGATGGCATCCAAAGATGAACAGCTTGGCACCCTCATAGAGAGGTTTCTTTGACGAGGCCAAGATTTCCGTGGAAGGCCTTTGCGGTTTCCTCCGGCTCCTCCGGTTCATTCGCTAAATGTGACGGAGGTGTCGGCTGTGCAGCAAAGACATCATCTAGCATGTCTCTAACCCCATCGTCCTCATAACCAGCGACGCGTTGTCGTATCACATCCTCTCTACCACGGTCCCGCTGGGCAAAGTTTATCGGCATATTAAAGTTGGGCATAAATCCATTCGTGCGAAGGTGCTTAGTCATCTCACTCTTATCTCTGTGGACACTTCTCTTACATTTGGCGCATGGGCATTCTGTCACCATCCTCATTGGACTACGGAATATCTCTTTCAAAAACACATCAGTTTTCTCGACCCACTCTGTTGTTACTTGATTCCGACGGAAAAACCCACTATACATCCAATGATTATCTGCCATCTCTGCTTTATTGGAAGCCACACAACAAAATTAAGGATTCATTTAAATTACCCACATCAATATTTTATTTTTACAAGGTTGACGAGAAACGACATTTAATCCACCTACATCTCTCATAGGTAAAGATGGGTCCTAATCTCACTCGAGAATGTGTAGATTGAGTACGGTCCATGCTCTACCCCATTCCGAGACAAAATTTGGCAGCACCTCCTCGCTGTTCTCCAAATACGTCTCGGCAAAATGCCGAGAGAATGTGCATCCGGAGAACAACAGGAGGCGCCGCCAAATCCTGTCTCGAACGGGTAGATCATGAACAACGTGCCCAATCTACACATCCTCGGCTGTCCGTGGAAAGGCTGGACAATCCGAAAGAGCTGCGGTGATAAATATGCAATTGAATGCATATTTATCGGTGCAACCCTTTCAGACGGGAGACCTAGGTTACGCGACTTGATGTGAAAATTCAATCTAGTTAAAAGAGGCTAGGAGGTGAAGGTGGATTCGTCGCTCACCCTCCGCTGTAGAGGAAGTAGTCGAGCAGCGGCAGGATCACGGACCAAACCCAGACGACGAAGGCTCCAGGGAGATGAATACCACAAAGCCTGTAAATTTTACCGAGTCAAAAAATTTGACGGCACCACATCACATAAAGCATTGACACTTCAAACTATGAAAAAAAATCATATTGCTAATGACATCTAGTCAAGGTTTTAGATCATCATGATACTTCAAATCCTAATTTTCATCAAGTGTCAAATTTTGTTCTTCAATTTTTAGCAAGATCATCATGATAAAATAACTACTCCTCAGATACCAATTTTGTCAACATCACAAAATGAAACTATAGCTATTTGACAACATCTCAAATATGCCAATTTTGTTCTTCAAATTTGACAAAAATTGACAACATCACTAAGTTGACCAAAGCTATAACTAACCAATATACATCAATCCATCCATTCATCCATACAACATGCATCTATCACATAACAAGCAGTACAAAAATGCAAAAAAAATGAAAAAAAAAGCTCACCGAGGCGGCCGCAGACGGTGAGGCAAGGGCGGTCGGGGACGGTGAGGCAGGGGCGGCCGGGGCAGCGGCGAGCAGGGGGCGGCGGTGGAGGGCCGAGGCAGGCGGCCGGGACGGGAGGGCAGGGCGGCGGGACGGGAGGCGTGGCGGATCGGGCAGGAGCCGCGGTCGGGGGAAGGCCGGGGCGGTGTTGGGGTCGGGGGAGGCCGAGGCGGCGCAGCGCGGTCGGGGGAGGCCGGGGCAACGACGGGTGGAGATGGCGACGGGTGAGGCAGGGGTGGAGACACCGGGGAAGGCGGGGAGACGGCAGGTGGAGACGGCGGCGGGGACGGCAGGGGCGAGGCGGGTGGAGACGGTGATGGGGGAGTGGGCGGCGGCAGGCGGTGGGGCCGAATGCGGCGGCGGCGGATCGGGGTCGGGGACGAGCTGGATTGGGGTCAACGACTTCACGGGGCGCGCCTGGGATGGATAAGGCGACCTATGCCGATGGCTTAGCCGTCGGCATACATTAATCATGCCACGTGGCATGTATGCCGACGGCTAAGCCGTAGGCATAGGTATATTTCTTTTTTTTTCAAATACACGTTCTTGAATTTTTTTTTGAATGATACATGGTATATAATTTTTTATATGGTATACATGCATGAACATTATTTAAAATTACATGATCCTTTTTTTATATTGTACAACAATTTTCTAAAATATCACATATATTTTTTCTGAACCAGATTTTTTCTATGGTCAGCAACATTTCTTTATGATATAATTATTTGCTAAATTATACTAACAAAAAATGACAAACATCTGGTTAGTAACCGGAGTATCACCGGTGGCATTGCTACCCCCCAGGGCCCCCGTCCCGCCTAACCCTGTAGCGTTTGACCATGGGATCTAGCCCTTTGACTTTGCACAGACGGGATTTGACCAGTGGACCTCTCCACCTCATTGTGTTAGGTCAGCCCATAGGAACACTTTGGAGCAACATCCGGGCCAGACCCACAGCAAGATCCCCTCTGTGTAGACCCGACGCGTCCGTTTCCCCCCTCCAGGTGCCGGCGATGGCGCCGTCCGTGAGGGGGCCGAACCCCGGAGACGCGTGCCGCCTCTTCGGACATGCCACCACACCACCCTGCATGTATGAGGGGCCGGTGCGACGCTCCGGTGGCATTGCTATACCCCCCAGGGCCCCCGTCCCGCCTAACCTCAGAAGGCGTTTGACCACGGGATCTAGCCCTTTGACTTTGCACGGACGGGCTTTGACCAGTGGGCCTCTCCACCCGGTTGTGTTAGGGTCAGCCCATAGGAACACTTTGGAGCAACATCTGGGCGGACCCACAAGAAGATCCCTCCGTAGACCCGACGCGTCTGCTTCTCCAAAGCCGGTGCGGCAGCACCGTCCGTGAGGGGGGGGGGGGCACACCCCGGAGACTCGTGCTGGGCGTTTGCAACCGCCACAACACTTCCAGACTCGTGAGAGGCCGCCTATGCAAGATTTGACGGTATGCTAGCCCCCGGAGGCCGCCGGCCACAGTCGTAGACGTGCGAAGAGCAATCCGCGTAGAGGGAAGTGTTCATATACTTCTCCATCACGAAAAATTATGAAAAATTACCATCAGTCCTATAGCACACGTGCCCACGTTGTGTACAAAACTCATGATTTTATCGCGCTCCAAGTATTTAATAATATTCACGCCGCATCGTTACAGCAGAACGTCTACTACCGTGACATTGCCGTCCGTGAGGGGGCCACACCGAGACGCTGCGCCGCCTTCTTCGGACATGCCACCACACCACCCTGCATGTATGAGGGGCCGGTGCGACGCTCCGGTGGCATTTCTACCCTCCTGGGCCCCCGTCCCGCCTAACCCTGTAGCGTTTGACCACGGGATCTAGCTCTTTGACTTTGCACGGACGGGCTTTGACCAGTGGACCTCTCCACCCGATTGTGTTAGGTCAGTCCATAGGAACACTTTGGAGCAACATCCGGGCGGACCCACGCAAGATCCCCTCCGTAGACCCGACGCGTCTGCTTCTCCAGGTGCCGGCGGCGGGCCGTCCGTGAGGGGGGGGCACACCGGAGACGCTGCGGCCGGGCATTTGCAACCGCCACAACACTTCCGGACTTGTGAGAGGCCGCCACGCAAGATTTGACGGTATGCTAGCCCGAGGCCGCCGCCACAACAGAGACGCACAAGAGCAATCCGCGTAGAGGGAAGTGTTCAGATACTTCTCCATCACGAAAAATTATGAAAAATTACCATCAGTCCTATAGCACATGTGCCCACGTTGTGTAAAAAACTCATTATTTTATCGCGCTCCAAGTATTTAATAATATTCATGTCGCATCGTTACCGCAGAACGTCTACTACCATGTCATTGCCGTCCGTGAGGGGGGCCACACCCCGGAGACGCGTGCCGCCTCTTCGGACATGCCACCACACCACCCCGCATGTATGAGGGCCCGGTGCGACGCTCCGGTGGCATTGCTACCCCCCAGGGCCCCCGTCCCGCCTAACCATGTAGCCTTTGACCATGGGATCTAGCCCTTGGACTTTGCACGGACGGGCTTTGACCAGTGGGCCTCTCCACCCAGTTGTGTTAGGTCAGCCCGTAGGAACACTTTGGAGCAACATCCGTGCGGACTCCACGGCAAGATCCTTTCCGTAGACCCGACGCGTCTGCTTTCCCCCTCCAGGTGCGGCGGCGGGCGCCGTCCGTGAGGGGGGGACACCGGAGACGCTGCGTCGGACGCTTGCAACCGCCACAATACTTCCAGACTTGTGAGAGGCCGCCACGCAAGATTTGACGGTATGTTAGCTCTTGAGGTCACGCCCACAACAGAGACGCGAAGAGCAATCCGCGTGAGAGGGAAGTGTTCAGATACTTCTCCATTACGAAAAATTATGAAAAATTACCATCAGTCCTATAGCACATTTGCCTAATGCCAGTAAAAACTCCTGATTTTATCGCGCTCCACGTATTTACTAATATTCACGCACCATCGTCACCGTAGAACGCCCCCTCCCGCGTCTTTGCCGTCCGTGAGGGGGGGCTACACTGGAGACGCTGCGTCGCTTTTCGGACATGCCACCACACCACCCGCATGTATGAGGGCCCGGTGCGACGCCCGGTGGCATTACTACCCCCCTGTGGCGCCTGGCCCCGCCTAACCCTGTAGCGTTTGACCACGAGATCTAGCCCTTTGACTTTGCACGGACGGGATTTGACCAGTGGACCTCTCCACCCGGTTGTGTGAGGTCAGCCCATAGGAACATTTTGGAGCAACATTCGGGCCAGACCCACAGCAAGATCCCCTCCGTGTAGACCCGACGCGTCTGCTTTCCCCCCTCCAGTGCGGTGATGGCGCCGTCCGTGAGGCGAACCCCGAGACGCGTGCCGCCTCTTCGGACATGCCACCACACCACCCTGCATGTATGAGGGGTCGGTGCGACGCCCGTGGCATTGCTACCCTCCCCTGTGGCCCCTGGGCCCCGCCTAACCTCAGAGCGGTTGACCACGAGATCTAACCCTTTGACTTTCCACGGACGAAGCTTTGAACAGTGGACCTCTCCACCCAGTTGTGTCAGGTCAGCTCAGAGGGACACCTGGGAGCAACATCCGGGCCAAACCGACAGCTACATCCCCTCCGTGTAGACCCGATGCGTCCGTTTTCCCCCTCCAGGTGCCGGCGGCGGCGCCGTCCGTTAGGGGGGCCACGCCCCGGAGATGCGTGCCGCCTCTTCGAACATGCCACAACACCACTCGGTTGTGGTAGGTCATCCCATAGAAACACTTGGGAGCAACGTCCCCTCCGTATAGACCCGATGCGGCTGTTTCCGCCCTCCAGATGCTAGCGACGGCGCCGTCCGTGAGGGGGGCACACCGCGGACGTGAGGGGGGCACACTCCGGAGACGTGTGCCGGGCGTTTGCAACTGCCACTAAACTGCTGTCGCATAGCTGTTTTTGATTTTAATAAAGTATAAGGACCTATATTCAAAAGAACATGACGGCACATTATTAATGTGCTCGAACAAACTATATATATATATATATATATATTCATAATCTATGGAAAAAATTACAAACTACGTATATTTTCATATAATACATAAAAAAGCATAAAAACATATTTTAAAAAAATCATAAAAACATATGTAAAAAAGCATAAAACATATGTAAAAAAAGCATAAAAACATATGCGTAAAAACGCATGTAAAAAAAATAGCTATGCCGACGGCATTGCCGTCGGCATAGAAACGGCAGGGTTTTCGGAGGAGCCGTGCCGCGGATCGGTGACGTGGAGCCTATGCCGATGGCTGCCGTCGGCATATCTACGCCGCGGATCGGTGACGTGGCATGCGGAGATATGCCGACGGCCGACCGTCCCGACCGTCGGCATAGGGTTGACGGCGTTAGCGCTGGTCACGGGTGGGGTCGCCGGGCCCACTTTGTATGCCGACGGCTGGTTTATGCCGACGGCTGCTGTCAGCGTATATGAAGATAGGGCGACGGCCGTTCTATGCCGACGGCTGCCGTCTGCTTATACCAGGGTAGCCCGACAGCCAGGCTACGCCGACGGCCAGGATGAGGCTGTCGACATATCTCAAACTAGGCCGACGGCAGCCGTCGGCATTGATTTGGCCATAGGCATAGGTCAGTTTTCCGGTAGTGAGGCGTAGTGCAGCCCCATGAGGGCGTAGGCCAAGACGCCGCCCCTGGCGGCGACGGAGAAGCAGTTGAAGTCGGTACCCAGCCTTACCTGCTGCACGTAGAAGAGCGTCGCCACCTGGAGGACGGTGGCCGCCAGCGACGGCGAGCAGCATGGAGGCGCGGATGCAGATCCCCGCGGCTGGCCGGTCACTGCGGTGGATCTTGACGGCGAGGGCGACGTAGGACGAGGCCCCCACGGCGAGCAGCGAGAAGGCGTGCAGGGCGCTCATCCTCTGGCGGTGCCAGGGGCCGACGGCGCAGCGGGCGAGGGGGGTCGTCTCGTGGGCCGGCGGCGGCGACGCCGAGCTCCACCCCGCGGACGATCAGCCCGACGAAGAGCCCCTGCGCGAGCACGAGGCATATCAGGTGCCCTGCGGCGATCTTCAGCGGCGACGACGATGCCATCTTTCCTCTCGCTCGCTCGCTCGATCAGTGCAAGAAAGAATCAGAGAGAGAGAGAGAGAGGTCGGCAGGAGAAATGTGTGTGCAGTGTGCGTGCAGTACAGATCTCCGTGACTTGATGAAGCTAGCCTGCTCATCGATCTTTTACTTCTCACAATTGCTTTGAATTTTAATGTTGGTTCCATTTCCAGTGGCCACCGGCCAGCTTGCCTGCTCGGGATGGCGATGCCCGATTTGGAACCCATTATTGCTAGCTCTGACGGAAGGTGCGTGGCCCTTTGCACCAGCATTTTAGGATATATACTCCTACCTCCTACGGTTTTTGTTAAATTTCCCAAATACTGGAGACAAAGTAAAGCAACATCTTGACACACATCAAAGTCGAATAAGTTCCGTTACATGGATCCAAAACGTCATAATTTGAAAAAGAGGTACTAGTACCCACCATAAGAAAAGCCACTGCCCGCTAGCGGGCGCTTAAAATCACCACTAATGATCCCACGGCTATTGGTGGTAACAGAAAAAATCATTAATGGGTTTGTTGCCTGCCAGTTTTAGAACTAAAAAAAAACCATGGTCTAGCATGGTCACCGGGAAAACCACTGGTTATGATGGTACCTATCACTCCAACCTTCCGCCGCTCTTGTAACGCGCCTACCATAGTGGCGCTTAGCGCCAGCCCTCACCATTGCTTATGGCAACTAGACCTAGCCGCATCGATAGTCGGGGAGAAGGCGTGGAGCCTGAGAGGGGAATGAAGAGAGCTAGAGAGAAGATGGAGGTGACAGTGGCCGAAAAGAGGATGCCACGAGGCCAGTGGTGCCAGGGTTGTTAGCGGCATGGCAAATCTAAGCGTAGGAGTGTCAATCGGGAGTAGCGTACTTAAGGGAAGAGTCGATTGGCAAGAAAAAGTTGGGAGAGAGAAACCAAGAGCAAGAGAGTGTGGTGGTTGAACATGGAATAGATAGAAAATTACGGTTATAGGAAGGGTCGTATAAAACCCTAGAGGAGGAGATATCCTCTCTGGCTTGATACCGCCATTACTGGAGCAAAAACATGGCTCATCATCTCTTATATATTTTGTGGAGTCTTATGACATGGTTGCTAGTGACGATAACTCACAGTGTCACCTTTAATGGGTCGGTGTTAAGTAGCTCACAAATCCCTCGAGGAGGCCTTCCGACGGAGGGTGGCTGCGTGTAGGCGCCCTCCTCTCCTTTCCCCAAGGCCCACACCCTTATGTGCTATCCATGTCTCCCTAGTTCCCTCCGTCGATGTATGTTAGTCCATCATGTGTGTTGTGTTTCTTTTGGAGTGAAGTGAACTGTAGGTCCTTAAACTATTTCAGGGGTGTCACATAGGTCCTCGAACTATGAAAATCGTCATTTAGGTCCTCGAAGTATAGTAAGTGTGTCATTCAGGTCCAAAATCTCACTAACCCCCTCTAAATGGCCAGCTGGCATGGTGAACAGTGCGAAAAATAAAAAAATATGAACAAAAAATCTGAAAATCTTTGGCATCGAAGATACCCCTGGTGTGTGAATAGTAAAAATGTTCATTAATTCAAAAAAATGTTCGCGAATATGGGAAAAATATTCACGACTTTAAAAAAGTTCACAAACAATAAATTTGAAAATATGTTCGCGAACCACAAATATTGTTCGTGGGTATGGAAAAAAATGTTTGCGGACCACAAAAATTCATGACTTTAAAAGATGTTAGTGAACTTTATATTAAAGTCGCAAATATTTTTCCAAATCCATCGTTCACGAACATTTTATTAAAGTCGCGAATATTTTTCCCAAATTCATCGTTCGCGAACATTTCTTTAAAGTCGTGAATAATTTTTCCCAAATTCATCGTTCGCGAACTTTTTTTAAAGTCACGAATATTTTTTTACAAAAACAACGTTCGTGAACATTTTATTAAAGTCACAAATATTTTTCCAAATTCTTCGCTCGCGAACTTTTTTGAATTAATGACCATTTTACTGTTCATGCGCCAGGGTCTCTTCGATGACAGAGGATCTCAGTTTTTGAAATTTTTATATTTATTCTTTGTCGTGTACTGTTCATCACGCACAGGAATTCAGGACTATTTGTCGCGACTGTTACGGTTACTGTTTACGTGCCAGCTGGCGATTAGAGCCTGTCGGGAGATTTTGGACTGAATGATTATCGCACTTTGAGGACCTGGATGACGATTTTCATAGTTTGAGGACCTATGTGACATCCCTGGAATAGTTCAAGGACCTACAGTGCACTTCACTCTTTCTTTTGCGAACTTGAGGCGAGTTAAATTGGGGGTACATCAGAGGAGCATGAGTGAACCTTGGGACATAAATCCTATGTGTGGGATCAAAGCGAATTTCATGATTTCAATTGTTTTTTGCTTCGTGTAAGGCCATGGCCCATATCCGATATTCATCAGCAAGATGGCTCCATGATAGTCATGAGCAATTAAAATAGTGCTCACTTGTTAGCAAATACGATAAGAGTCATGTTGGCGAATTGTATATGTATCATATCCATACCAATGAATCTGATGAGCTTAGTTGAATTTGTGTCATTATTTGTGAAACATTATACACTCGCACCCAACCCAACAATGATAGGAGTATAAAGTTTGTATGGCACTAGAAAGAGTGAGTCTAGTCGGAGAGAGGAAACAGGGATGAAAACAGAGGCCGAAATTTATCACCATGTTTCGACCATTATTTGGATGAGAGACAAATATGTTACCAGGTTGTGCACTTGAGAGGCATCGGGAGCTCATTGATCAGTTGCAGGAGGCACATTGCAGGTCACGGACCTACAACTTGCAATCTCAGGCTATCACCTTTAGGCATGCTTTTTCATGCTATTTATGATACACCATTGCTTAGTAGGCTCACTGAACACCATTAAACTTCGAGTGGCATATGACAAGGTGCATAGGGTGCCTCATGAGTTAGCAAATGATATCCCATACTTGATTGGTTCATGAGCAAGACCTCTTTTATTGTCCAAAACACTACTTGCCTTGATCACAGTATGTCGTCCGATGGCATGCACAATTGCAACTAATGACCTCCTTTTTTCACAAATACGCAAAGTTTGCATATCATTGCATTGATAGAAAGAATAGAATGATTACAGATAGGAGTCCATCACATGACACGAATGCAGGCAGATGTGAGCATGGTATCCGGAGTAGGGAGACAAAGGGATGCTCAGCCCGAACAGGGGATACAACACAAGACCTACCAAACCTGAACCTAAGAGTGGAAATGCTGAACTAGCGAGAATACCAACATCGCGAAAGCCAAAATCGAAGACACCTCGAGCGAGCAAGATAGCGCCTTGAAGAAGGAAAACGACACCGAGACGCCATCGCCATCCGGTGCGGAGGACCTAGGGGCAACTATCGATTTCGTCTATGTGTCAATTGAGATGAGGGTTGTCCATCACGGACAGTACCTAAAAGACTTCAAATTTCAACAATGGGATATTGATGGCATGTATGTCGCTACGACGTTGCTATCTTGCAGAGATGTTGTGTTGACTAGTTGGAGATGTGATGGCCGTGGTCCAATTTTTTTTGTTTCTATGTGCGATTGCTAGTTAATTACAAGTTTCAGATACGGATTTGCTTGTGCCACACAAGCATATGGGACTGATAGATAATCATCTGGCCGGTCTGCGGCGGAGGCAAAGCAAACCTCTGGTACTGGTCATGTGAAGGACACGGAAAATAATTTTTTTGCTGATTACAAATGTTCAGTCATATATCAACAAAAAAAAATTCCCCCATTATGCATTGGTGAAAACAATCTTTGGCTTGCAGTTATGAGCACTTCTCGCATTTCGCATGGCCGCTTCGGGCATAGGCGGCTGAGATTCGGCCACCAGCTTTGAATCGGGCAACCGTTGTTGCACATGGGTAAATATCTAGACGTGGTGACTCTTCCCATGCAGTCTCTTTGCCTGTGACCATCAATTGATGTCTCTTTGTACCGGCCATCTCGTTGGTGGCGTCGCCTGCTTGTGGATCCTCGCCCATTGCTAGTGCCAGCTCGTGGAGGTGCGGGGCACGAAAGAGAAAACCAATGACCCACTTGAGGTCTGTAGGTGTGAGTGAGTACTACATATGTGTAGGGTTGAAAACGCATTGTTATGCAGTACTAAATCATGTTCTACGGGTTGTTGTCAAAATAAATAAATAAATAAATCATGTTGTACTGGCAAGATACAAGGAGGTCCATTTTGGCTCTCGGAACACATGCTTCCTAATGAACAAGGAACTGAAGCTAATAGTAAAAAAAAAAAGAACTGATTATTTTTAGATGCTCATGTTCGTGTAACTGCTAGTTTTTTTATTCTACAAGAGTTTTTTTAGGTGAACTAGGGTCTTCATTAAATAAAACTCACCAATGTCTGGGATCTTCTTCAAGTTTGACGAAAAAGGACCCCCTTCCCCCGCTTTATATTATAAAGCAATGACCAAAACGACAAGCAACAAATGTCTTGCTGGGGGAGCAACACAACAATCCCCAAAAGAAAGAAAAAGGACCTAAAGTACAGCTAATCTGGGTCCGGAGGAGGCAGAGGCATTGGTAGAATAAGGGCCTATTGTCCCGGTTGGTAAGGGCCTTTTAGTCCCGGTTTGGTTTCTGAACCGGGACTAAAGGGTCGGTACTAATGCCCTGGACCTTTAGTCCCGGTTCAGTCCAGAACCGGGACAGATGGGCCTCCATGTGGCCTGTGCGCCAAGCCCAGGAAGGAGGGCCTTTGGTCCCGGTTGGTGGCACCAACCGGGACCAATAGACATCCACGTCGACATTTACGTGGCTTGGGTTTTTTTGAAGGGGGGGGGGGGGGTTGGGGGTTTAATTTAGGTGTTTCATATATTGTGTTAGCTAGCTAATTAATAGAGAGAAGTGTCCTCTCTTTTGTC
The DNA here is from genome assembly GCA_021605145.1 of Aegilops bicornis. Classification (NCBI taxonomy): domain Eukaryota; kingdom Viridiplantae; phylum Streptophyta; class Magnoliopsida; order Poales; family Poaceae; genus Aegilops; species Aegilops bicornis. The sequence goes on along the minus strand of CM038675.1, from coordinate 81,913,813 downwards.
CGTGCTTGGTCGATGCTACGTACTATACATAATAAAGATAGAGAGGACTAGCTAGACACGCTAGCTAGCTAGTAAGCAAACGAAGAAAACAGAAGATCGTCATGAACATATATGCATACAGAGAGAAGTGATATCAACCACCTCTCCTTCTCCGAGAGATTGGTCGAACAACAAGTTTTCGTATATCTACCCGACACTACCGGCTACATATATACAATAATTATCTTTTACAAATATAATCTCTTAACATACGGACGCGTGGTCCACATAGTATTCTCCGTCTTCAGCGATCACGTGGTAAAGAAAGAATGCCGCTAATTCCTCTTGAATTGCTCGCATGCGATCTGGTGCTAGGAGTTCATCCCGCATCCGAAACATCTAATTTTAAGAAGGGGGTCAATACACACACACACACACATATATATATATATATATATATATATATATATATATATATATATAGGAAAATCCATCCTACCACCCGTGGTAGTTACCCCACATGTCTCATATACTACCATGTGGTACTATATATACTATTTTATTATTTTAAATATGTTCATATAATATATCTAAGATATTTCAAAGCAAGTTACATGAAAAAATTGCATATGAGCCCATAGTTTTTTATATTTGTGAAATACGTACATATTTGTACGTAAAAAGAGCATACTCAAAAATGGTACATACTACCTAAAAATTAGTATATATACTACCTAATCATTATTATATACTACATACTACACGTACATACTCTCGGTTTCGACAGATACTACATACAACATACAAAACGCAAGTGGTGGTAACTACCACTGCTTGTAGGAAACATTTGTCCTATATATATATATATATATATATATATATATGAATGAATGAAACTCAACACAAATGATGGTAATAAAATAAAATTGTGAACATTGTTATTTACGCACTTCATATTGTTTGTCAGAGTAGCCCCGCTCACAGGTCGTGTGGCGGATGGACTCGCAAATGTAGTATCCACGAAAATCATTCCCTTGTTCCTGCCACAACCACTTTACAAAAAATAGAGGTCAATCAAACTGATACAAGCATGCTAAATGGTATTGATGAAACTAGCGCTTGAATCACTAGGAGATGCGTGGAATATGCTACTATAGTACTTACTTTCGGGTGTCTAAATTGCAGCTTCTTCGGCAGTCCCGAAGCTTTTTTGGTGAATTTTCTCCAAACCCTGCCATACAAAGAAAACAATTACTTGATATCAGAAATGAAAAAAGTTGCTGATATGGTGGATAATGATCGATTTAACTTACTTCTCGAGCATTTCAGTCATGTCCGCATACTCCTCCGGATTTTTTCGTTTGGAGTCTAAGACAGTTACTACTCCTTGCTCAAGCTTAATCTCTAGGAGAATATAGTGGTAGCTGTGCACGCATGCATAACTCATCAATATTACATTACTATAACCTGGACTAATAAGGAAAATCGAATATGCCACAAGACAGTAACACTCACCTGAAGTTGTAAGGAAAGAGTATTATATCTTTGTGTTCATTTATTACCAACGATTGTAGCAAGTTGGCCTCGGTATTTTCGGCATGATATTTAACCTCAGTTGCATCTATAAGATATGTGAACCCAATATCACCCACTTGTCTTTTCTTCAATTCGGCGATCTTCAGTCTGCATAATATAGTGAGGATAATTATAAATACATGCAATGAAAGAGCTGAGTTATATAGAGAGACTTAATGATGTAAGTAGTACTACTTACAGACGATAGCAGGTGACCGTTGCTTTATCGAGGGCCAATTGATTGAAAAAATGATAGAACTCCTCAAATGGAATAGGCAACAATTCAATTCCAACGAGGTCATGCTCCTTTTAACTCTCACATACAAAGTACTCCTCCCTCGCACTCTCTCGCAGGTTTTCATGTACCAATCATGCAATCTTCGCATCATCGTTGATAGAGATCTTTCATCTTTGACGAGAGGCTTCCGTACTCAGATCTTTGTATCTGCACCTCCAAGAAATCATAATGTACATTGTCGGGCAGGTGTAATCTCCAGGATTGCTATAACCGGCACCATCCTCGGATCGACGATGTCGCTAGCGTGCACCTTGAGCGGGGGCACGATTGCTTGGCTTGTTCGCCGAGCTGGGCAATTTGTTTTCCAGCTCGTCGTTCTTTCATCCTTTGATCATCGACAGTACTTCCCGACCTCTCCGCTTCGCAAATGCCTTTCCAATAATGCGCTCATAGTTGCCTTCGGCGGAGACTTGGGTGGTTTTGTCAGGGCAGCCAGAGTGCGCTTCGCTTTCACCGGATCTACCTTCTCCTCCGGAGGTGGATGTCTCTGTGCTTTCAACCCTTGAATCCAGTCCTTCACTTCGGTTCGCGCGATCTTCGCGTTCTCCTCCGGGGTCATCTCGTATGGTAACTTCTCTAGAGTCTTCAGAGAAGGACCGAATCTGTATGTCCTCCCGCCTTTGGTTACGAGGCGGAGGAGAAGGACTACGACGCGCTGGAGCAGTCGGAGTGGCGGCGGGTCTCTTTCGCCCGTGCTGACGAGGCGGAGAAGGAGGAGGCTGGCTGCTCGGGCGCACCGGCGCAGGCGGAGAAGGAGGCGGAGTGCCGCCACGCGCCGGTGAAAGAGTCGGCCGAGTGCCCTGATCGTCACTCGCCGGAGGAGGAGGCGGTGGAGGAGGCGGAGTGCCATGACTCGCCGGAGGAGGAGGAGGAGGCGGAGGCGTCCAGTTCGGAAGGTTGATGAGATCCTTCCGCCATAGGCATGGATTTTTTAGAGCAGAACCCAGCCGAGTCTCCCCTTCACCGGTAGGGTGGTCAAGCTGGAGGTCCTCAAATCCCTCTGTGATTTCATCCACCATCACCCTAGCATATCCTTCTGGAATCGGCCGGCAGTGAAAAGTTGCGCCGGATTTAGTAGGATAAACAGAGCCAACAGCCGCCTTGACCTTCAAATTCATCCATTGCGTCTTAAGGTGGCAATTTTCAGCCTCCGTGATCGGGATAGCTGGCAGGAGCCGTCAAGGCATGCTCCGGCTGAAGCAGCTCGGTGGAAGCCACGCTGCTTCTCCGCTGAGATGGCGGGGTTGCTTCGGGGGAAGCTTCGGCAGGTCGTTTGCTGCGATCTGCTTCTCGTTCCTCTACCGCTTGTACCCTTGCATGCAGCGCCTGCAGTTCGGTCTGCTGCACTTTCTTCTTCCTCTCCTGGCATTTGTAACCGCCTGCGTCCGGAAACCCAGCCTTCCACAAAACGGAGCCTGTCGTGCCTTGTGTCCGTCCAGGGTGCTCAGGATTCTCGAGGGCCATTGTGAGCTCGTCGTTCTCTCTGTCTGGAAAGAACGTCCCTTGCTACGCTGCTTCGATATATTGCTGAAGCCTCTTGACTGGTATGTCCAATTGATCCTCCGTCCAAATGCACTTCCACGATCTGAGGTCCAAGGTTCCGCCAGCCCGAAGAACCAAGTCCGGCAATGGTCTGGCCAGTTCATTGTCTCCGGTTCGATCCCTTTATCAAGCGGTCGATCAGCCTTGGCCCACTTAGGCCGGGATATGAGGTAGCCACCTGACCCCGTGCGATGGTGAAGCTTCTTCTTCGTAGCATTTTTCTTGTTTGTCGCCGACATCTTTTTACTCTTTTCCGATGTCTTGTGGGCCACAAATGCGGGCCAGTCATCTCTGATCTTCTCATATTTTCCCTTCAATTATGGGGTCTATTTTTTATCGACAAACTTATTCAGGTGTTTCTTCCAATTCCTGAATAGGTCTGCCATCTTCTTAAGAGAAAAAGACTTGATTAATTGCTCAACTGGCTTCTCCGGATCATCCTCTGGCGGTAGGGTGAAATTTGACTTCAGCTCAGTCCAAAGATCATTTTTCTGCATATCATTGACATAAGACACCTCAGGGTATTTGTTCTTACGCTTATACCATTGCCGGATTCTAATCGGGATCTTGTTCCTAACCAGAACCCCGCACTGAGCAACAAATGTCTTCTTTGTCCGGATGGGTTCAATCGGTTGGCCGTCGCGCGCGATTTCTATGATCTCAAACTTTTCATCCAAGCTCAACTTTTTCTTTGGGCCTCGTCTGTTTACCGAAGTTGTGCTCGATCCGGACGGCTAGAAAAAAGAACAAAGACGAGAGTTAATTAATATGTGTACATACCAAAACAATGAATGCATCAATTAGCTAGTCGCTGAGCTTAACTAATATATATACCTGGCCGGACTCGGTTCGGTCACCGGAGCCGTCCTCATGGTCTACTTCTTCTTGCACCGGCATTGGGTCATCGGAGCCATCATAATCATAGCCAGCTGCTTCTTCACCCTCTCCTTCCAGACCATCGGTGTTGTTGAGAAACATCAACGAGCGTATCGGCATCACTTCCTTCTGCGATTATGTCCCTCAACAACGCTTCTTGTGCTTCGTCTCGGGGGGTGTCCATAGTTTCTACAAATATTTATAACATGGCAATTATTATTCAAACATGACAGATATGGATATATTAGTGGCAAACGTAGAACTAGCTAGGTAATCAAAATAAGGAATCATATTAATTAGTGGCCTCGACGCTGCTGCTCTAGGGTTTCGGGTGGCCTCGACAATGCTTCAAGGGTTAGGGGTGGCCTCGAGAACACTTCAAGGAGGGGGTAATATCGACCCCCCCCCCCACGTGTTGAAGCTATCGGGAGGGGATATATCGACAACGACGACATACGTACATGGGAAAATAATATGCTTGTTTTTTCCTTCTTAAAAATACATGAAGCTATAGGGAGGGGTATATCGACAACAACAACGACGACACTACATCTATGTCCCACAAGTGACGTGGGCATCGACGCCCGCGTCACTTGTGGGACGTGGATGTAGTGTCCGACACCGACGGCCACATGTATCTCACACCGATGTTACTTGCTATTTAATTAGGGTTTCCTCTACCGCTCGCGACCCTCGACGACCCTCGTTCCCGATAAAAAAAAGAGGAAGAAGAAGAAAAAAAAGAGGAGAAGAAAGAATAGAGGAGAAGGAAGAAAAAAAAAAGAGGAGAAGAAAGAATAGAGGAGTTCTACTCCTCTATTCTTTCTTCTCCTCTTTTTTTTTCTTCCTCTTCTTTTCTTCTTCCTCTTCTTCCTCTCATGTTCGACGACCCTCGACCCAATAACATTTTTTTCCCTGATAACATTTTTTTCTCCGAGAGAGTTAGGGTTCCCGAGTTAACCGGAGGGGGACATTGGTCATATCAGATTCGTCATATTTTGTACGAATGTTCTATATACATACATCCATCGATATCATTCCATACATACATAGACATCTACATTATATATGAACAAACATTTGCATGAAGTAGTATCAATTTCCTCTTCTTCCTCCTCTTATTTCCTTTTTCCTCTCATTCTTTTTCTTCTTCTTCCTTCTTAAAAATTCATGAAGTAGTATTGCTTGTTTTTTTAAAATAATGTTCAAATAAAAATCTATGAACAGAAAAAATACTATTTTTTTCTAAAAATCTATCTTTTGCATATATACATCAACATATATATACACAGAGAACATATATACATACATATATACATTTTTATAAAAATGCAAAAAACAAAAAATCTAAAAAAGATATATAAACAGATATACACACATACATATACTCATACATATACATATAATCAGGAAAAAAACATATATATGTTTGCAAAAAAACAGGGGGAAGAGGGGGGTGGTGCCGGCCCAGACCAAAGCGAGGCAGAGGCGACGGGCGGGCGCTGGGCAACTGGGCGCGGGCGAGGCAGAGGCGACGGCGAGGCAGAGGTGGGGTGGCGACGGCGCCGGGCGGCGCTGGGTGGCGCTGGGCGACGCGCTGGGCGGCAGGTGGCGACATCTGGGCGGCGCGGGACGGCGTCGGAGGCAGGGCGACGACGGCGACGGCGAGGGGCAGAGGGGCAGCCTGGCGGCGTCGTCGGGGGGGGGGGGATCAAAGAACTGAACAAAATTTTTCACAAGTGCTGTATATATAGACAGAGCATTGGTCCCGGTTCGTGGCACAAACCGGGACTAATGCACCCTTTAGTCCCGGTTGGTGCCACCAACCGGGACCAAAGGCCTCCGCCACCAACCGGGACTAAAGGGTGCATTAGTCAATTTGTGCCACGAACCGGGACCAATGCCCCCCTTTAGTCCCGGTTGGTGCCACCAACCGAGATCAAAGGCCTTGTGCTGCCCCGCGCCCAAAAGTTTAGTCCCACCTCGCTAGTTGAGAGGGCTCGTGAGTGGTTTATAAGCGCTGTTGCGCCCACCCTCTCGAGCTCCTCTCAACTGCAGGCTTTCGGGCCTAATTTGTCACTATGTGCCTGTGGGCCTACTTGGCCTCCTGCGGGCCTGAATCCTGGCCCATGTCGGGTTTATAGTCGTATTCAGGCCGTGGGGGCCCAGTAGGCGGCACTATTTTTATTTTATTTTTCAGCTTTTTTGTTTTGTTTTCTGCATTATTTATTTATTGTTGGTTTTTGCTTTATTTTTTACTTCTTTTTGCTTTTAGTTTTAGAAAAATTATAAACTTTCTGTTAGTGGCATTAGTTTTCAAATTTGAAAACACTTTTTTTTTTTTTTCTTTGTTGCTTTATTTAATTTATTTTGTTTCTACTTATAACAAAATACTTATTGTTGCTATTTTTATTTTTTTTCCAGTTTTTTGTTTTGTTTTCTGCATTATTTATTTTTGTTGTTTTTTGCTTTATTTTTAATTCTTTTTTGCTTTTAGTTTTAGAAAAATTATAAACTTTCTGTTAGTGCCATTAGTTTTCAAATTTGAAAACACTTTTTTTGTTTTCTTTGTTGCTTTATTTATTTTATTTTGTTTCTACTTACAAAAAATACTTATTGTTGCTATTTTTATATTTTTTCCAATTTTTTGTTTTGTTTTCTGCATTATTTATTTTTGTTATTTTTGCTTTATTTTTAATTCTTTTTGCTTTTAGTTTTAGAAAAATTATAAACTTTCTGTTAGTGCCATTAGTTTTCAAATTTGAAAACACTTTTTTTTGTTTTCTTTGTTGCTTTATTTATTTTAGTTTTCAAGTTTGTGATTAACTTTACTAAAAAAATGAACATTGTGGAGGAGAAAGCTAAACCTAGACAAATATTGAGGAAAATGGAGCTTGGAGGTCGAGCTTGGAGAGGAGAAAGCTTAAGTAGTGTGGCTCGGGCATCCCATCGAACACCTTGTGTGCATAGGAGGTGAGCTAGAGCACCACGAAGCCCTCTCCCCCTTGGCAGCCAGAAAAAATAGAGCAGTGTGCTCGCTCTTCTGTGAGGGGTATATAGGCACCTCATTGGTCCCGGTTGGTGGCATGAACCGGGACTAAAGAAGCCTTTGGTCCTGATTCATGCCACCAACCGGGACCAATGGTTGTGGGCAGAGGCGAGGCCATTGGTCCCGGTTCGTCCCACCAACCGGGACCAATAGGGCTGAACGAACCGGGACCAATGCCCACGAGGCCCGGCCGGCCCCACAGGATCACGAACCGGGACAAATACCTCCATTGGTCCCGGTTTGTGGCAGAACCGGGACTAATGGGCTGACCCGGCCTGGGCCATTGCCCCCTTTTCTACTAGTGAGGTGACAACGGAGCGAGCAAAGCAACTGCAGCCCGGAGGTCGGCGATGGTCCTGTCGATGAAGGTGCGATCGTGCCGCTTGCTAAGCGGCCTCTAGAGCTATAGAAAGGCACACATTTTGTATACGACGTCAGTCACAAAGAGAGGGATGATGTGCTCAATCACTAATTTGTAACGGACAATCCATAAGGTCCAAACCAGGATACTCACAGTAACCCGAAGGTATGGATGCATATTTGTGGGAAGGCCAAGAACCTCCGCGAACATGTCAGGGAGGTTATCATGGAACCAACTACCACCCACAACCTCGCGGAGGCAGCTCCACAGTAACCTCGCAGAGGGGCATGCGAAGAAAATGTGGTTCGTGTCTTCACGCACCGCGCACATAGGGCAAAGGCCATCGGAGGGGCCATTGCTTTTGAGCACCTCTGTCCCGGACGGAAGGTGGCCCCGAACCAATTGCCATAGGAAGAATCTAATCTTTAGAGGCAATTTAATCTCCCAAAGGAGATTAAGCTCTACTGGCCCTGGGGTGGCCACTATTGCATGATATAGTGATTTTGTGGAGAATCGCCCGTTAGGCTCAAGATCCCAACGAGCCACATTGAGGCCGAGGGAATGTGTGTGCAGCGCCACACACGCAATAACTCCTCCCAAAGGCCTCGCTCTATAGGACCGAAGGTTCAGCGAAAGGAGATCCCACCGAGGTCGGCCAATTCCGAGGCCACAGTTAGGTCCCGGTCCGAGCAAATGTTGAACAATGGTTGGAAACGGGTAGCAAAGGGTTGGGTACCCGACCAACGGTCCAACGAGAACAAGGCACTCGTTCCGGAACCGACCGAAATCGAGGAACCTAGGCGGAGAGCTAGCATTAGTTGAATGATCGTCTGCCAAAACTGGGAGCTACCAGTCTGCACTAGTAGAAAAGAGGGCTTCGGATCAGGCCGGTCAGCCCATTAGTCCGGTTCATTCCAGAACCGGGACCCATAGGTGCATTGGTCCCGGTTCGTGAGCCCAGGTGGCCGGCCGGGCCACGTGGGCCATTGGTCCCGGTTCGTCTGGACCTTTTTGTCCCGGTTGGTGGGACGAACTGGGACCAATGGGCCTGGCTCCTGGCCCACCACCATTGGTCCCGGTTGGTGGCTTGAACCGGGACAACAGGCACAATTGAGGTGCCTATATATACCCCTCGCCCGCGAGCAGAGCACTCCACTGCTCTGTTTTTCTTTGGCCAGGGAGGGGAGGGCTTTGTGGTGCTCTAGCTGACCTCCTATGCACATGAGGTGTTCGATGAAATGCCCGAGCCACACTAGTTAAGCTTTCTCCTCTCGAAGCACGACCTCCGAACTCTATTTTTCCCGAGATTTGTCTAGGTTTATATTAGCGGCCCATCACGCCCCGTCCCCGTCTTCACTGTCGTCGATCGCCCGCGCCGATCTCGTCGCCGGCACCACCGTGGTGAGCCTCTTGTTCTTATCTTCTTTTTGAAAGAAAAAAATTCTTGCTTTAGATAGATACTTGTCTAATTTTCTTACTATTTTATTGCTTGTTATTATATAGTGCGATGGTTTTGGTATCCGCCCCCGTCGGCCCTCGTCCTGTCTATGATTCGGATGTGGTATATATTATCTTTTCATAACTATTGGTTCATTTATTGTTTATGACAATTATGCCGACCAACGTGACATAGATTTTATTTATCTAGTAGGTTGTTGAACCGAAAATTCCAACCGACCCTATTGTCGAGAGGTTAAATTTAGTTGAAGAAGAAAACAATTTCTTGATGGAAAAAATAAGAAAAATTGAGGAGGAGAAGATGATATTGGAGTTGCATGTTGCGGATGTCGTCGATGATCACAAGATCAAGATGGATGCAATGCGCTTGAAGATTAGAAAGATTAGAAAATATGCCATTCATACCGAGGCTTGGTATCATTATGCAGTTGGATCAGTTGTTACCTTGATTGCGATTATGATTGCATTTGTTTTCGCATTGAAATGTTTTACATAGTTTCAATGTATGGTTTAATTAATTTAGATGCTCTGGAGAGCTTTATGTTGTTAGATGAGAACTATGTATGTACTTTGGTTTTAATGTGATGATGAACTTCTATTAATTTGGTCACTTAATTATCTATTCATGATGTTCTGTAATGGTTTTTGACACACTTAATTATATATGATGCACGCAGATGAACCGGCAATGGATGTACGGTGACAGACACACCTCCGAGTACATTAAGGGCGTGCATGATTTTCTCGAAGTGGCTGAGGCAAACAAGCAGAATGGTTTTATGTATTGTCCATGCCCTAAATGTGGGAATATGAAGTCTTACTCTGACCGGAAAATCCTTCACACCCTTATAAATAATGAAGAAGAAGCTTCCAAAGGATAACGAATTGCCCGACAGTACATACGCAGCAAAGAAGGTCGTATGCCCTCTAGGATTGGAGGTGCAGAAGATACATGCATGCCCTAATGACTGCATCCTCTACCGCGGTCCGTACAAGGATCTGAACGCATGCCCGGTATGCGGTGCATTGCGGTATAAGATCAGACGAGATGACCCTGGTGATGTTGACGGCGAGCCCCCAAGGAAGAGGGTTCCTACGAAGGTGATGTGGTATGCTCCTATATACCATGGTTGAAACGTCTGTTCAGAAACGAAGAGCATGCCAAGTTGATGCGATGGCACAGTGAGGATCGTAAGAAAGACGGGAAGTTGAGAGCACCCGCTGACGGGTCGCAGTGGAGAAAAATCGAGAGAAAGTACTGGACTGAGTTTGTAGGTGACCCAAGGAACGTATGGTTTGGTTTAAGTGCGGATGGCATTAATCCTTTCGGGGAGCAGAGCAGCAATCACAGCACGTGGCCCGTGACTCTATGTATGTATAACCTTCCTCCTTGGATGTGCATGAAGCGGAAGTTCATTATGATGCCAGTTCTCATCCAAGGCCCTAAGCAACCCGGCAACGACATTGATGTGTACCTAAGGCCATTAGTTGAAGAACTTTTACAGTTGTGGAATGGAAACAGTGTACGTACGTGGGATGAGCACAAACAGGAGGAATTTAACCTGCACGCGCTGCTGTTTGTAACCATCAACGATTGGCCCGCTGTTAGTAATCTTTCAGGACAGACAAACAAGGGATACCACGCATGCACGCACCGTTTAGATGACACTAAAAGTATATACCTGGACAAATGCAGGAAGAATGTGTACCTGGGCCATCGTCGATTTCTTCCGACCAACCATCAATGTCGAAAGAAAGGCAAGCATTTCAAAGGCGAGGCAGATCACCGGAAGAAGCCCGCCATGCGCACCGGTGATCACGTACTTGCTATGGTCAATGATTTACACGTAATCTTTCGAAAGGGTCCCAGTGGACTAGCTGTTCCAAATGACGCTGAGGGACACGCACCCATGTGGAAGAAGAAATATATATTTTGGGACCTACCCTACTGGAAAGACCTAGAGGTCCGCTCTTCAATCGACGTGATGCACGTGACGAAGAACCTTTGCGTGAACCTGCTATGCTTCTTGGGCGTGTATGGAAAGACAAAAGATACACCTGAGGCACGGGAGGACCTGCAACGCTTGCACGAAAAAGACGGCATGCCTCCGAAGCAGTATGAAGGTCCTGCCAGCTACGCTCTTATGAAAGAAGAGAAAGAAATCTTCTTTGAATGCCTGCTCAGTATGAAGGTCCCGACTGGCTTCTCGTCGAATATAAAGGGAATAATAAATATGCAGAGAAAAAGTTCCAGAACCTAAAGTCTCATGACTGCCACGTGATTATGACGCAACTGCTTCCGGTTGCATTGAGGGGGCTTCTACCGGAAAACGTCCGATTAGCCATTGTGAAGCTATGTGCATTCCTCAATGCAATATCTCAGAAGGCGATCGATCCAGAAATCGTACCAAGGCTAAGGAGTGATGTGGCGCAATGTCTTGACAGTTTCGAGCTGGTGTTCCCACCATCCTTCTTCAATATCATGACGCACGTCCTAGTTCATCTAGTCGACGAGATTTTCATTATGGGGCCCGTATTTCTACACAATATTTTCCCCTTTAAGAGGTTCATGGGAGTCCTAAAGAAATATGTCCGTAACCGCGCTAGGCCAGAAGGAAGCATCTCCATGGGCCATCAAATAGAGAATTTCATTGGGTTTTGTGTTGACTTCATTCCTGGCCTTAAGAAGATAGGTCTCCCTAAATCACGGTATGAGGGGAGACTGACTGGAAAAGGCACGCTTGGAGGGGACTCAATAATATGCAGGGACGGATATTCATGGTCTCAAGCACACTACACAGTTCTACAGAACTCTACCTTGGTGACCCCATATGTCGACGAACACAAGAACAGTCTGCGCTCCAAACACCCGGAGCAGTGCGACGACTGGATTACATGTGAACACATAAGGACTTTCAACAGTTGGTTGGAAACACGTCTCAGAGGTGACAAGACTGTTTGTGATGAGTTGTACTTGTTGTCCAGGGGACCATCTTTGACTGTATTGATTTACAAAGGATATGAGATAAATGGGAATGCATTTTACACGATTGAACAAGATCAAAAGAGCACCAACCAAAACAGCGGTGTCCGCTTTGATGCAGCAACCGAGAGGGGAAAGGACACATATTATGGTTACATAGTGGACATATGGGAACTTGACTACGGACATGATTTTAAGGTCCCTTTGTTTAAGTGCAAATGGGTCAATCTGTCAGGAGGCGGGGTACAAGTAGACAAACAGTACGGAATGACAACGGTGGATCTGAAAAATCTTGGGTACACTGACAAACCGTTCGTCCTAGCCAATGATGTGGCACAGGTTATCTATGTGAAGGACATGTCTACCAAACCGAGAAAAAGAAAAGATAAGGAAGCGAATACATCATACGATGAGCCAAAGCGCCAGATAGTTCTTTCAGGAAAAAGGACATCGTGGGAGTGGAGGGCAAGAGGACATGTACGAAGATTATGAAAAGTTTCATGAAATTCCTCCTTCAAAGTCAAGGCTGACCCAAGCATCCTAATAAACGATGAAGATTATCCATGGTTACGGCGCAATAAGCAAATGACACAAGCGAAGAAAAAGTGAAGACTTTCTTCCGCAACTATTATGATGATACCATGCCAACTTTGTAACAGACGAGTATGATACCATTGTTCATTTTGTACACGCACATGCTATGTGGGTGAAATTATGATACCATGCCAACTTTCAACTTTTTCAGAGTTCATTTGAAATGCTTTAATGTCTTATGGTTCGGGCCTCGTAATACCATTAATCCCGGTTCGCTCCTTGTCAACTATGTTCTCACCAAGAACACTCAAGAGGGAAGCCAGTGGGCCATTGGTCCCGGTTCGTCTGGACCTTTTTGTTCCCGGTTCCATGCACGAACCGGGACCAATGCGCCTCGCCCCTGGCCGATGACCATTAGTCCCGGTTTGTGCCACAAACCGGGACTAAAGGGCTGGTCCTCGTTGCGGTCAGAGTTTAGTCCCACCTCGCCAACCGAAGGGCGCTCACATCGGTTTATAAGCCCCTCCCTCTCTGCCTTGTTGAGCTCCTCTCAAAGTGAAAATAGATGCCCTTATTCAAGGAATTTGACCTAAATTCATACTGAATTTCTCTGAAATTCATAGAAATTTATTATGAATTTAGGTTGAATTCTCTCTATAGGCGCATCTATGCTCATTTTTTTAGTAAAGTTAATCACAAACTTGTGATTCACACAAATTTCAAAGAATTCAAATTTTAACTATTCAAATTTGAAAACTAATGGCAGTAACAGAAAGTTTATAATTTTTCTAAAACTAATGGCACTAACAGAAAGTTTATAATTTTGCTGACCTAAAAGCAAAAAGAATTAAAAAATAAAGCAAAAAAACAAAATAAAATAAATAAATTAAAAAACAAAACAAAAAAACTGAAAAAAATATTTTTATAGTAAAGTTAATCACAAACTTGTGATTCACACAAATTTCAAAGAATTCAAATTTTAACTATTCAAATTTGAAAACTAATGGCACTAACAGAAAGTTTATAATTTTTCTGACCTAAAAGCAAAAAGAATTAAAAAATAAAGTGAAAAACAAAAGAAAATAGTAATGCAAAAAACAAAAAAAACTGGAAAAAAAATATAAAAACTGCCACCTATTGGGCCACCACGGTCTGAATACGACTAGAAACCCAACCTGGGCCAGGATTCAGGCCCGCACAAGGCCCAATAGGCCCACAGACAGTGTAGTGTGACATTAGGCCCGTAAGCCTGCATTTGAGAGGAGCTCGAGAGGGCAGCCGTAGTGGGGCTTATAAACCACTCCGAGCCCCTCTCAACTAGCGAGGTGGGACTAAACTTTTGGCCAGCTGGCATGAGGCCTTTGGTCCCGGTTGGTGGCACCAACCGGGACTAAAAGTGCATTGGTACAGGTTCGTGGAACCAACCGGTACCAATGCCCTCACTAGTCCCGGTTGGTGCCACCAACCGGGACCAAAGGCCGGCCGCCGCTTCTCGCCCTTTGGGCTGCCGAAAAGTGGCCTTTGGTCCCGGTTGGTGGCACCAACCGGGACTAAAGGGGGCATCGGTCCCGGTTGGTGCCACGAACCGGGATCAATGGCTTTGCTATATAAGCAAACACTTAGCATTTTTCAGTCATCTCTGTAGTTGCCCGCGCCGACGCCGCCGCCGCCAGTTGCTGCCGTTTCACACCCGCCAACGCTGCCGCCGCCGCCCAGCGCCGTCACCACCCAGCGTCGCCCGGCGACGCCGTCGCCACCGCCATACCGTCGCGGTCACCTCCAGCGCCGCCCGATGCCGCCGCCGCCCTCTGCTGCCTCGTCGGCGCGGCCGCCCCTGCCAGAGCACGCCGCCGGCCTTCGCCCCGACCACGCGCGGCGCCTGCCCGACCACGTCGTCGTCGCCCTAGCTGCCCCGACCACGCCGCCGTCGCCTCTGCCCTTGCCCCGACCACGCCGCCGTCTGGCCCCTTCCTCCCTGTTTATATGTCCTTTTTTTAGATCTTTTGTTTTTTGCATTTTTACAAAACTGTATATATGTATGTATATATGTTCTCTGTGTATATATATGTTCATGTATATATGCAAAAGATAGATTTTTAGAAAAGTTAGGATTTTTTTCTGTTCATAGATTTTTTGGTGATATTAATTGTTGTAGAATATGCAAATGTTTGTATTCATATGAACAATGCATTAGGCAAAACCATTACTTTTTTTCAAAATTTTCTATTTGAACATTTAAAAAAAACAAGCAATACTAAAAGAATGAGAGGAAAAAGGAAAATAAGAAGAGGAAGAAAGGAGGAGAAGAGGAGAAATAAATAAGAAGAGGAAAAAAGAAGAAAAATAAGAGGAGAAGAAGAAAAAGAATTTTTTTTCTTCTTTTTTTTCTTCGATCTTCTCCTCTATTCCTTTCTTCTTCTCCTCTTTTTATTTCTTCTTTGTTTTCTTATGTTTTATCGGGTCTGTCGTCGTCGATATACCCCTCCCGATAACTTCAACACGAGGAGGGGTTGATATACCCTCCCGATAATATTATTTTCCGTGTATGTATGTAAATGCGTTGTCGATATTACCCCCTCTCGACTGTGATAACTTATACCAAAACTCTCGAGGACACCCAAACCCTAGCAAAAATGATGTCGGTCTCCTACCCCCTCCCGCTGCGCCCCTACCCGACAAACTCTCTCGAGGCCACCCCCTCTCGCTCGACCAAAACTCTCGAGGACACCCAAACCCTAGAAAAAAAACAATGTCGGTCTCCTACCCCTCCCGCCGCGCCCCTACCCTTGAAGCCTTGCCGAGGCCACCCAAACCCGAAAGCTCGGTTTACGTTTGCCACTAATATATCCACGCGTTGTCATGTTTGTGTAATAATTGCCATGTTGTAATATTTGCAGAAACAATGGAGCACATACGAGACGAGGAAGCAGAATAGGTGTTGGGGGACATAATCTTAGCCGGAGGTGATATCTTGCCGTACCTTAACGACAATGATGGTCTGGAAGAACAGGGTGAAGAAGCAGGCTACGGTGATCGAAGAATAGAGGAGGAAAGACATGATTATGATGGCTCCGATGACCCAATGACGTTGCAAGAAGGAGACCGTGATGACGGCTCCGGTGACCGAACCGAGTCCGGCCAGGTATATATATTAGTTAAGCCTATGCTGACTAGCTAATTGATGCATTCATTGTTTCGGTATATGTACACATATTAATTAATTCTCGTCTTTCTTCCTTTTTCTAGCCCTCTGGATCGAGCACAACTTCGGTAAAGAGACGAGGCCCGAAGAAAAAGTTGTGCTCGGATGAAAGGTTTGAGATCACAGCAATCGCGCGTGACGGTGAACCGATTGAACCCATCCGGACAAAGGATGCATTTGCTGCTCAGTGCGGGGTTCTTGTTAGGGACAAGATCCCGATCAGCATCCACCAATGGTGTAAGCCTAAGAACAAAGACCCTAAGGTGTCTTATGTCAATGATATGCAGAAAGATGATATTTGGACTGAGCTGAAGGCAAATTTCACCCTAACCCAGAGGAGGATCCGGAGAAGCCAGTTAAAGAGCAATTAATCAAGTCTCATGCTCTTAAGAAGATGGCATGCCAATTCAGGAGGTGGAAGAATGAGCTGAAAAGGTTAGTCGACAAAGAAGAGACACCAGAATTCATCGGCAAATATGAGAAGATCAAAGATCACTGGCCCGCATTTGTGGCCCACAAGACATCGGAAAAGAGTAAGAAGATGTCGGCGACAAACAAGCAAAATGCTGTGAAGAAGAAGCTTCACCATTGCACGGGGTCAAGTGGCTACCTCAAAGCCCGGCCTAAGTGGGCCAAGGCTGAGAATGATCTGCTTGATAAAGGGATCGAACCAGAGACAATGAATCGCTGCACCGTTGTCGGACTTGGTTCTTCGGGGCTGGCAGAACCTTGGACCCTGTATCAGGGAAGTGCCTATGGACGGACGATCAAATGAAAATACCAGTCAAGAGGCTTCGGCACTATATCGATGCAGCGCAGGAAGGGACGTTCGTCCAAAGGCCCTCGAGAGAGAACGACGAGCTCACAATGGCCCTCGAGAATCCTGAACACCCTGGACGGGCACGAGGCACGCCAGGCTCCATTCCGTGGAAGGTTGGGTTTCCGGACGCAGGCGGTTACAAATGCCAGGAGAGGAGGAAGAAAGTGCAGCAGAACGAACTGCAGGCGCTGCACGCAAGGGTACAAGCGATAGAGGAGCGAGAAGCAAATCGCAGCAAACAAACTGTCGAAGCTTCCCCCGAAGCTACCCCGCCATCTCAGCGGAGAAGCAGCGTGGCTTCCACCGAGCTGCTTCAGCCGGAGCATGTATTGACGGCTCCTGCTAGCTACCCCGTGGATGCTATCACGGAGTCTCAAAATTGCCACCTTTTGACGCAATGGCAGAACTTAAAAGTCAAGGCGGCTGTCGGCTCTGTTCGACCTTCTGAACCCGGCGCAACTTTTCACTGTCGTCCGATTCCATAAGGATATGCTAGGGTGACGGTGGATGCAATAATGGAGGGATTTGAGGACCTCCAGCTTGACCATCCTATCGGTGAAGGGGAAACTCGGCTGGGTTCTGCTGTGAAGACTTCATGCCTATGGCAGAAGGAGTTCATCAACCTTCTGAACTGGACGCCTCCGCCGCCTCCTCCTCCTCCGGCGAGTCAGGGCACTCCGCCTCCTCCTCTGACGAGTGACGATCAAGGCACTCAGCCTCCTTCTCCGGCGCGTGGCGGCACTCCGCCTCCTTCTCCGCCTGCGCCGGCGCGCCCGAGCAGCCAGCAGCCTCCTCCTTCTCCGCCTCGCCAGCAAGGGCGGAAGAGACCTGCCGCCGCCCGGCTGCTCCGGCGCGTCGTAGTCCTTCTCCTCCGCCTCGTAAGCAAGCACGAAAGAAGACATACGCCGCAGCCGCTCCGTCTGCTCCGGCGTCTAGCAGTACAACCAGAGGCGGGAGGCAATACAGATACGGTCCACCTCTCAAGCCTCTAGAGAAGTTACCGTACGAGAGGACCGAGGAGGAAAACGCGAAGATCGTGTTGACCGAAGTGGAGGACTTCTTTGAAGGGTTGGAAGCAAAGAGACATCCACCTCCAGAAGAGAAGGTAGATCCAGTGAAAGCAAAGCGCACTATCGATGCCCTGAGGAAACCACCAAAGTCTCCACCGAAAACCAACTATGAGCGCATTACTGAAAAGGCATATCTCTAAGCGGATCGGTCGGGAAGTACTGTCAGACATCAAAGGTCAAAAGAACGAGCAGCTGCGAAAAAATTGCCCAGCTCGGCGAACAAGCAAATCAATCGTGCCCCCCGCTCAATGTGTCTAGCGACATCGTCGCTAATGCTCTGGGGACGGAGCCCGGTTATAGCAATCTTAGAGATTACCTGTCTGACGATGTACATTTTGATTTCATGGAGGTGGACGAACACAGATACGAGTACGGGAAGCCTCTCGTCAAAGATGAAAAATCTCTAACAACGATGATGCGAAGATTCCATAATTGATACATGAAAACCTGCAGACAGTCTGGGGGGACGAATACTTTGTATTTGAGAATTAAAGAGGAGCACGACCTCGTTGGAAATGATCTGTTGCCTATTCCATTTGAGGAGTTCTTCGAGTTCTTCAATCAAAAGGCCCTCGATAAATTAACGGTCTTTTGCTACTGTCTGTAAGTACTATTTTTGTCATTAAGTTTCTATATGTAGCTCAGCTCTTTCATTGCATGTATTTATAATTAATTATCCTCACTATATTATGCAGATTGAAGATCGTCGAGTGCAGAAAACAAGAAATGTATGATATTGGGTTCATTAACACAAATATCATAGATGAAATTTTGGTTACAAAGAACGCCGAAGAGGCCGAGGCCAACTTGCTACAATCGTTGATCAAAAATCAAAACAAAGATTTAATACTCTTTCCTTACATCTTCGTGTGAGTGTTACTGTCGTGTGCATATTCGGTTTCCCTTATTACTTGAGCGAGGTTATAGTAATGTAATTGATGAGTTATGCATGCGTGCGCAGCTTCCACTATGTTCTTCTGGAGATTAAGCATGAGCGGGGACTAGTAACCGTCTTAGACTCGAGACGAAAAGATCCCAAAACCTATGCGGACATGACTAAAATGCTCAACAAGTAAGTTCAATCGATCATTATCGCACCATATCGGTAACTTTTTGTTCATTTCCTGATATCTTAAGTAATAATAATTATTTTCTTTATCTTGCAGGGTTTGGAAACAGTTCACTGCAGAAGCTCCGGGGCTGCCGCAGAAGCTGCGATATACATACCCGAAAGTAAGTACTACTAGCTAGCTAGTTTCACGGATCTCCCGTTGATTCTATAGCTATACTTTCATCAATGCCATTTATAATGTTTTATTATCAGTTTGATTGACCTCTATTTCTCGTAAAGTGCTTGTGGCAGGAACAAGGAAATGATTACTGTGGATACTATTAATGCGTAGTTCATCTACAACGCGACTTTGAAAAATAAGCGGGGCTACTCTAAAAGACAATATGAAGTGCGTAAGCAATAATATTCACAATTTTATTCTACTACACCATCATTTCTGTTGAGTTTCAATCATATATATGTATTAACCCCCTTTTTCAAATTAGACGTGGCAGATGCGGAATGAACTCCTACCACAAGATCGCATGAAAACAATTCAAGAGGAATTGGCGGGATTCTTTCTTGACCACGTCATCAATAAAGCCAGATAATACCATGTGAAAGTTGATTTCAATTGCTAGGGGATTATAAGAGATCTTACATATTGTATATGTATGTAGCCAGTAGCGTCGGATAGATAATACGAAAACTTGTTGTTTGACCAATTTCTCGGAGAAGGAGAGGTCGATCGATCACTTCTCTCGGTATGCATGACGAACTTCTGTACTTAATGGTTTCCTTCATTTTCTTACTAGCTAGCGTGTCGAGGGCCTCTCTATGCATAGTACGTAGCGTTGACCAAGCACGGATATAAAAGAGGACACTTCTCTCTATTAATTAGCTAGCTAACACAATATATGAAACACCTAAATTAACCCCCCAAAACCCCCAACCCCCCTCCCCACTTTCCAAAAAAAAAAAAAAAAAAACCCCAGCCCCGGAAATGATGACGCGTGGATGCGTTTTGGTGCCGGGTGGGGCCCCCAACCGGGCCCAAAGGCCCGTATACCTGGGCTCGGCGCACCGGCCACGTGGAGGCCCATCTGTCCCGGTTCGTGTTCGAACTGGGACTAAAGGTCTAGGGCATTAGAAACGACCCTTTAGTCCCGGTTCAAGAACCGGGACAAAAGGCCCTTAACAACCGGGGTGAATGGGGCTTTTTCTACTAGTGCAGCTGAGCAAACACTAATGGTTGGCCGTGCAAATATTTTGCGCGGATAATATCTAGCCAGAGTCCCCCCTCATCAGAGGTGATCCGCCATAGCCATTTGGATAAGAGCGCTATGTTCAACCTTTTGGATTAGATATAACCCCATGGCCACCTTGGTCCTTGGGTTTGCAGTCTTCATGTTTATGCCTGGCTTGTTATGCCGATGGTGAGCACATTTCAGAGGTTGGCTGTGACTGGCTTGTGGGCCTTAAGCATTATTACATGGCCAGTTAGCATACTCTGTTTTCCCTAATAAATAAGTTAGCATACTTTCTAGCTGTGGTGTGGGTTTCTAGCTGTGGTGTGGGCCAACAACCTGGAGAGTTTTCTACCTTGCTTGTGGCTGAAGCTGCCTTCGTGGGATGAGGCGATGAGCTATGGGGCCTCGGCCGTGGTTGCAATTCCAGACAACAATAAAGTGTCGTATATTATTTTTGCGGGGAATAAAGTGTCGTATATACTACAACGTAGGAGCTCATGGCATAACCATGGCCATGGCTTTCTTCTTCATTTCCAGTTCAACATTTATTTTTGGGTTTTCTTTTCCTTCTCTCAAATTTCTTTTTATTTTTATATTTATTTTAATTCCTATTACTCTTTTATATATATACACATATTTAATTGACAATAAACACGTGGACATTAAAAAATGCATGAACACTTCACAAACTACACATATATGAAATCTTAGTGTCAACAAATTTAAAATTACGCACATATTTTTTCAAAGTAGGTGAATAATTTTAAATTATTTTTTATAGAAAAATAGGTGAATGCTTTTCAACAACATTGATTTACAAGGCATGACTGTTGAACGACACGACAATTCCTAAAAATATAGAGCATATCCTAAATACCTTGATACTTTTTAGAACTACATAGACATTTTTTTAAATTGCATTAATCATGGACTCTTTCTAAAATTGCATGATTTTTTTAAACCAGGAACCCTCAGCCATGAATAAGATTTTTAATTACATGAATGCTTTTAAAACTATGCCAACATTTTCTAAAGTACATGAACATTTCTAAAGGTGCATAATTTATTTAATTTTATATGTAAAAATATTCGTACACCGACATTTTTTACTTCTTCTTTTATTAATTTGATTTTACTATGTATTTGTTCATGGGAAACCTAAAAAAGATGTACCTCTATGAATCGACCACACCACCTGTGGTCCATTAAGCCCCGCGTGGGCAATTCATGTTAACGGGCGCAAGGAACACCCATGCCGTGTTCACACCTATCCCTACACACTCTCGTCGAAGCAACACTCATAGCTAGGCATGTTAAACTTTCCATATCGCAGGATCCATGGCCTCATTTAGTTCTTAGGGGAACAATATCATAGGAATAAAAAGTCATTAAAAAGGAGATGGCATGTATCTCAACTTTATTAGAAAACATATGTCAATTGGTTCATAGGATACGAATCTTTCCATTAGATATGAACAAATATTCTCTTCCTTTGAAATACGAAGGATATATGAACTAATCCTATATAGGAATAGGAAACAATTCCTATTTTTTCTATAGATATTTTATCCTGTAGAATTCCTACAAAGTTTATGCCAAACCAAAGGAGGCCTAAACCTAAAACAAGAATTCTTATAGGAGTTTGATCCTACAAAAATTATGTAAACCAAAGGAAGTCTAAATCTCAAATAAGAAGACCGGATACATGCCCCAAAACTTATCATCACCAACAAAACGACGCATAACTCACATGTGGCGGGCGTGGCTATAGCCGGGCGCAGCAGAGCGCGCCGTACCCTCTAGTACAAATAATACCTTGTCGGGACCCTAGCCACATGCGGCCACCAACTGGTAAAGAAACAGTGGCCTTAACTATAAAGAATGTGTTTCAAAGTCACTTGATTCATAACAGAATTTTACATCAGAAAATTGACCACTCCTATACTTGATCTCCTTGATCACCAAGGCATGTACAGAAGCTGTCCCCATCTTGATACTATCTGGTACCGGCGTTTTGTGATGCATGCAATATTTTGGACGATACAACGTCTTCTCGGCCCCGGCCCAATTTCATTGCAATACTGGAGTATATCATTGCCGAGCAGAACATCACGACGAGGGCACGCGTCTACCGCTGGAGAGAATCGTCCATGAACTGCTCTGCGTCGGCCTCGCCACCACCTGGCGCCGGCACATGGGGCAGCTCCCCTTGGCCTTGAGCCACGGCTCCACACACCGTCCATGGAACCGGTGCCCGCACGGCTTCGTCTCCTTCCACGCCCATCCCGCCACATGGTCGTCCTCCAAGCAGATCGGGCAGCCGCCGCCGTCGGACGGCGCGTCCACCGTCGTGAGCTCTTTTGCCACCGCCGCCGCCAGCTCCGAGTCCCGTGGAGCAGCCGCGACGCCGACGCGTGGGATGATGCCGGCCGCGTATGCCGTGGCGCCCGGCGGCCGCGGGTGCAGGAACAGCAGCCAGGCGGCGGAGAGCGCTTCCCTCGTGTCCTCGCCGTGGTCGTGGTCGTGTAGCAGATGCAGGTAGTCCTCGCCGTGGTCGTCGTCTTGCGGCAGACGCAGGTAGTCCTCGCCGTGGTCTTGGTCTTGCGGCAGATGCAAGTAGTCCTCGCGGACGTCCATGGCAAGAAACGAAGCCATCAAGCTTGCACTTGCTCCCGAGATCGATCGGCTGATACCTGAATGTGCGTGCGGCCATGTGTTGGTATTTATCCTTGCCATGGGAGACCGTGTCCTGGCCGGAGGAGGACTGCCATAGTTGTTTCCGTTTTCGATTCCGAGATTGGTTCCGTAGTCCTGGCCGTAGGAAGGATTGACAAATCGGAGCTTACATCTACGCCGACGGGTTGCTGATTGATCGGCCCATTGGGCTTTTTCAATTGGGCAGCGATTCTTGTGCCCAGCACGCAGTCGCTCCTACAATTTACTATGGAACACTTATTAATCGCACTCTGCGATGGATAGATGTGGAATCCGGTAGGTAGACCGGCACTCCGTTGCTGCTCCCCTCAGGCCCTCACAAAACGAAAAAGAAACAGTGCACTCCCCCGTTCCCGACTGAAAAGAGAGAAGCACTGGGTGTTGAGAAAACGGACTACCTTTTTCCTGGTACAAATTTAGGAAAATTAGTGTTTCAAACATTAAATGGTTAATTACAAACTTTCAAAAACTTTAAGAATTTAAAAGAACTCACGGAACTTAAAAATATTGAAAAATTTACAGAATGTTAATAACTTAAAAGGCTCAATACTTCTAAATAAAATCACGAATTTAACTGTACACTAATATTTTTCAGAAAAAAATGAATTAAATTTTGAAAACATAAAAAACAAAAAAGTTTATAAAAAAACTTGTCCCAAAACATGAGAAAAGGTAATGGAATATAAAACCAAAAAAAAATACTCATATTTGAAGAAAAACGACAAACACGGCGAATCTAGCAGATACAAAGTGTCCTGAACAAAATTACAAGAAAATAGGAACAAAAAATTGATCAATGCTAAGCGAAGGAATGTTAATTGGGCCACGGCCTAAACGATATCAGGGTGTATGGTTTGTACGAAAGGACTACCCTTCTTCACTATGAGCGAAGAATAGGAAGTACCAACTTGTGACTAAATGTCGGGAAATCACACATCCTTCGGCTTGTAATGGGTTGACCTATTCCTCAAGTTTACTCTCATCCTCTCACAGTCTACACCTACCGGTTCACTAGAATTTTTCTTCCCGGTTTTATTTCCCGAGTAGGTTTCTATGTCTGTTTAACTTTTCAAATTGATTTTTTATCAGTTTCATTTTATTTTTTCTTGTTTTCTTGTTTTCTTTTTCCCTTTTATATTCTATTAGAAAGTGTTCACAAAATTTTAAAAGTGTTTATGGTTTCTTAGAATATTTAGGAAAGTAGAGAAAATGTTCACGAATCTTAAAATGTTCACTTTTCTTTAAAAAATTCGTAATTTTTTTAATATTCACTTTATACAAACTGTTCTTGTAATTAAAAATATTTCATATTTTTGGCTATGAGGAATCAACCGTGTTGCCTTTTGGTTTTTCTCAAGCAATTTTGTCCGGTCACCCAAAAGCTGGGTAGAGGGCAGCTTATTTTTGGCATTCACTCATAACTTCCAAAAGACCCAGCCCTTAACCAGCTAAGGGGATCTGTTCCATTGGACGGTATGATTTATGGTGGCAAATTTAGGGTGATTTGTTGCATTTAACTCCACACATACATGCTACTCAATTACAGTACATGGACAATGATAGTAGGAAAAGGAAGCATGATCGAACACTTGCATTGCATCCTCATTTCAGCGCTCATCTCCTCCACACACACACCAAAAGGCGCCCTCCTGAAAGCAACCCATCTCGATCAGAGCCTGCTGCTGCCAACCACATCACATACTTTGGCACCCCGAAAGGGTGCAGAGCTACGTAAAAGAAGAGAAAAGATAGCGCACCAAGTTAACACAACGATTACACAATAGCAGGTATACATATGACGCGGCGAACACGCGGCCTGAAACTTTGATGGGGAAAAGTTGTTGAAAATAATACCGCCGATATCTTTTGTGTTAAAGAGTACGGTAATATACATACACCAGACCTCATAAATTTGGTGCAAACACTACAATAACTTTTACCTACAACAAAAGTTGTTGAGTATACCTCTCCGATAACTTCTATATAAATAAGATGGTAAGAAGAGACACACCGAAGACATGATGATAACTTAGGTATAAACACCACAGTAACTTTTGACCGGAGGAAAAAAAGATTGTTGGAAACATAACCCCCGGTAAATTCTTTTGTAAATATCATGATAATACATGCACCGTGGACCCAATAACTTACGTAAAAAACGGCAATAACTTTAAACCGGGAAAAAAGTATTTGAAACTTTAACCCGGTAACCTATGTGTAAATAGCATGATAATATACGTTGCACATACCTGATAACTTATGTACAAACACAAAGATAACTTTTTAATTCGAATGAGGGGTGAGATTTTTGATAAACACACCTCTGGTAACTTTTTTTTGTAAATAACATGATAATATACACACCGTACACCTGATAACCAATATATAAACACCATGGGTAAGTTTTGAACGTGGGGAAATGGATTGTTAAAAAAAAATAACCCGGTGACTTCTTTGCAAATAGTATGGTAATATACACTATGCATGTGTGGTAACTTACTTGTGCCATGTGTGGTAAGTTTTGACTCAAAAAAAGTTGTCGAAACATATCATGGGATCTAGTTTCTAAGCTCTCGTCGAGAAGGATTTTTTATGTTAAGGAAGCTTTTTGACCCGACCAACAGTTTGACATACAAAACATTTTGAAATTTCAGAATAAAGAGAATCTTTAATGACATCATCTCATTTTATATTAGTTTGCATGCATGCATATGGCATGCAGTGCACTCACATTTTAATTAGCGAGGCGGGACTGCATGCACATGCCGCGATTTTAGTTAGCTAGAGTGCGTTCAGATCTGTTGTTTAAAATTAGAATGATTGGATGTTAATACAGTCCAAAACTAAAATGTTTATATTGGAGGGAAAATGACAAAAATGTCGAATCTAATAGATATAAAGTGTCCTGAAAAAAAATTATAACAAAATAGGAACAAAGAACTGCTCAATGCTAAGTAAAGGAAAGTTAATTGGGCCAAGGCCTAGACAATATCAGGGTGTGCGGGTTGTACCAAAATACTACTCTTCTTCACTATGAGCGAAGAATAGGAAATACCAACTTGACATTAATGTCGGGAAATCACACATCCTTTGGCCTGTAATGGATCGACCTATTCCTCAAGTTTCCTTTCATTCTCTCACGATCTTGCCCCACCGGTTCACTAGAATTGTTCTTCTCGGTTTTATCTTCCGAGTAGGTGTCTATATAAGTTTAACTTTTTTAATTGATTTTTACTAGTTTCTTTTTATTTATTTTCTAGTTTTCCCTTTTATATTCTATTAGAAAATATTGACAAAATTTTAAAATTGTTAATGGTTTCTTAGAATATTCACGAAAGTAGAGAAAATGTTCATAAATCTTAAAAATGTTCACTTTTGTTGAGGAATCAACCGTATTGCCTTTTGGTCTTTCTCAAGCAATTTTGTCCGGTCACTCATAAGCTGGGTAGAGGGCAACTTATTTTTGACAGTCACTCATAAGTTCCAAAAGACCCGACACTTAACCAGCTATGGGGATCTGTTCCATTGGACGGTTTGATTTTAGGGTGGCAAATTTAGGGTGATTTGTTGCATTTAACTCCACACATACATGGTACTCAATGACAGAACAAGTGATATTAGGAAAAGGAAGCATGATTGAACACTTGCATTGCATCCTCATGTCAGCGCTCATCTCCTCCACACGCACCAAAAGGCGCCCTCCTGAAGGCAACACATCTTGATCGGAGCCTACTACTGCAGCACTCCTAACCACATCACACACTTTGGCACCCCGAAAGGGCACACAACTACGTAAAAGAAGATAAAAGATGGTGCACTTAGTTAACACAACGATTACACAATAGCATGTATCCATATCGCGTGACGAACACGCGGCCACAAACACGCCAGCTACCTCCTCTTCTTCTTCGACCGATTATTTCACACTCCGGCCGTGCTTCTTTATTATCGGTCCAATGAACTGATCACCACCCTGCAAGCACGTCGATCCGAAGTTAGATCGGAAGAACCACCTACCACGGTGACCCTTCTGCCACTGTTCTTTATCTTCTTTCAACGGAATGATTGGTCTGACGCAGGTAGTTTTTGTGTATGGATCATCGTTCGTATGGTGCAAGCAACATGGGGTGAGAGTGAAGGTGACGTTTAAACGCACCAGTCGTACACGGTGGGGCTCCTGGGCTCGACGGCCGTCTCCGGGCGGACGACGTTGACATTGGCGATCTTGGATTTCGGGCGGAACGCCCTCCAGCCGTCCCTCCTACTCGTAGCTGCAACATAAAGTTCAGATAAAACATCAATTTAACGAGAGAAATTTCAGGTTAAACAGCGAATGTCCCGACGTCCGTGCGTCTGCGTCCGCTCGAGGAACAAGCCATGCTAAAGCAAAAGGTCCATGTTTTTCTTGACCCATTTTCATAGAAAACCAACGGATCGATGCATCTGCGATCCAACAGAAGCGATCACAGTTGATCGGCGCTACACAGAGTCACATACTGATCCTGACGGAAATCATAGGGAGGCCAAGAAACAGAGGCGGAGACCCACCTGCTGCTAACGGGGAGTCCGGCGCGCTGGCCGGGGATGACGGCACGGAGGTCGACTCGCCAGACGGGAGGGAGAGAGAGGGCGGCCGGGCGATGGTGATGCTGTGGGTCACCGCCGGCGCGACGTCTGCGGCCGCCGGGCTCGAGGACGAGAAGGAGGAGTATTTCCGGAGCTTGCTGAAGCCGTGGTCCGGCCGCGGGCCGGCGACCGTCTCGTCCCACAGCTGGTCGAGGAGGCCCATGCGACTGGTTCCGCGTACGGCGAACCTATGCGTGTCGCCGTCGTCTTTCCTTCTTGGCTGGGAGTGGCCGGCCTTCGGGGCTGCGAGTGGCCGCGGCCGATAGGTGCTTTATATAGCAAGAGGTGGAGTGTACAGGTCTGCGCTGATTCGGTCGGCAGGACTCGGCGGTATCTTTGCCGACGTCCTGGAGTGCTAATAAAAGGGTTTTGTCGACAAGGTGTCTTCTCGAGCAGGTGGGGTCTTGGCCTTAATGGCTGGGCTGGTTTGGTTTGCTGAGGGAAAACGAAAGGCTCTTCTAGGTCCCGGGAATGAAACCTTGCATCCCGGTGATGTGGATTTCATTTTCTTTAAGGATATGCTCTACCTTTCCACGGCTGAAATGGAGGATGTGGATAATACCGAATCAGGTAGGACCCTCTTAGCCGGCGAACGTCTCACGAGGAGGATGAAAAGTACGAATGATTTTCATGGCAATTTTAATCATTTTCCCTGATGGGTTGGTTCCAACATAAGGAACCTAACCATATAACCTATACTTAGTTTACTTTTCATGGCAATTTTAGTTATATGGGGATGACAATTTCTTCACACTAGCATGACAATTGTTCCGTAAAGTCTTTTTTGGAAAAAAAACTTCCAACGTTTGATAAAGCGAGTGCGAGCGTTCGCCACTTAGCATTACCGATTATGTAAAATTAAGTTTCTTACGGAACTAAAACTCCTGCTAGGACTGTGGTAAGTAGGAGGAAAAATCAAAGTGGAAAAAAATCTTGAGAGGTTTGGTGTTGAATTGCAGTGATCGATGGAAAGAGAAGATTTATTAGGGAACACATATAACTCGATCTGAATCTCACATTTATTTCATTGGTCTCCCAGTAACATGAAATCTGAATATTTATGAAATGCTGGGTGGAGGGGTAAAAGGACTTTCTGGGTGGACCTGGTGCATCTCATAAATTAATCACAAGTGCCCATTTTTATTGATGGAGCTTTTAATCTGACAAGGAGCTCATCGAATAAAAACAAACATGACAGATACAGTAAGTGGAGCATCCTTTTCAACTCAATTATAGCTATGGATGTCAGATGGAAATATTTGTGATTAACTTAACATCACTTGAAACATTTCCACCTATATATTATTTATCGAGAATACCCGCTATTGCCTGATAAATTCCGAAGCCCTCTCGGTGACTCCGAAACGTTTAGGGTTCCTCTTGCAACTATTCTGAATATTAACGAAACTATTTTACAAAAAAATCTCGATACTCCCGTCCTACTAACTCTCAACAGATCATGATTACCTTAAGCTTGTGACCTATAGGTTCAGTAAAACATAGACATGAACGAAACCCCTTCGTTCAATGACCGATAACGGAAACGTGGACGTCAATATCGATCCCTATGTTTGTATGAATGACATGTTTGTACAAATGACATTTGAGTGAACCTTTGGTTATCATGTGATGTTCCCTTTGCTTCGCGATACTTTACAAAACCCGAGGTGAGATATATCGGGATCCTCTTGAGTCATACACATGCTCACTATACCGGTCTCCTCGTTACCGGTTTTGTTCTTCTCTCTCGTTGTTATGATCTGGCATCTCCATGACATTGTCACCTGTGTCTAGCCAGACGATGATGGGTGTCGTTACACCGAGAGGGCCCTAAGAATATCTCTGTATCGTCGGAGGAGCAAATTCTACTCTCGAGCTATTGTGTCCCTTGTCAAACTTTTCGATGAACCTGTAACTTGTCATTATAATCATCGTGTTACAGATGGCGTTTGAGCAACCCCAAAGCTCATCGTACGGTAAGAAGAAATTACGATACTCTCATGATCTAAGGTACTAAAACACACGTTAACACTCCGTGTTATAGCATTACGATACTCTCAAAGTATAAAAAACAAGTTCGGGTCGATTCAATATGATCGTTCGTCTAACCTCATACTCTCATTGTTGTTTTGAGACTATCGTTACACTTATCGACATTTCAAGATCCAGAAAACATGATCACGAGTGCTAGTCTTAGAGGCGAGACTAGGAATATTGTTTTACTATTTATCGTTCTACACGTGCATATGAGTTTTCCACTGAATCACATATTCCAGTATCATAGCAGTTATAGCATAAACTCTTCATCATGAACACGAAATTATATTAATTCAATATTATTGCCTCTAGGACATACTTCCAGCAACTACTCGTTTGGATAGTTGGCAACAAAGATTAATAGATTTGTTTTCTCTCTAAAGGATATGCGAGGTTGGGCAGGTTAGAAGAATCGAATTGTCAAGCGGAAGAGAATTTGTTACAGCAACATTGTAAAAAAGCAAGTATCATTCTAAAAGAGGAGGAAATGAAATGACTTCAGAGATCTCATGGGAAGGAATTGCATTAAGGGGAAAGACAATACCAGATACCACATTCTAAAACTAATGGAAGGAGGAGAAAGAAAAACTACTCAGCTTTACCAAGATGAAAGGGTTATTGAAGGTCAGTCTAATCAAAAGGATTTCATAATTGCGTTCTGAGCAATATACTATTTGGAAAGATAGAACAATCTAGTTTGTTCGTGGACCCAACATATGTAGAAAAGATTATTAGTGAGAATCAGAAGATATTGACTAGGAAATTTACCATGGAGGAACTGAGAAAAAAGAGGTTGTGTTGGGTATGGAGATAAATAAATGAACTAGATGAGATTGATTTCATGTTGATTTCTATCAACAATGCTGGCACATAGTCCAACTGGTCATATTTCAACTACTCAAAAAGTTTATGATAATACACTAGTACAAAGTACAAATGGTCAACAGAGGCATTCCATGGAGGCGGTTCCGAGTGTTAAATTCACGACCGCCCCTAATGTTCTTACTTGGGTGGTTTGGGAAACGAGAACCACCTCCAATGAGCCGACACACTATTGGAGGCAGTCCATTAACAAAAGCCGCCTCCAACTTGAAACTATGTGCGGGCAGTTTCCTAATATAAACTACCTCTGACATGTCTAACTCCTAGACTATATAACCCTCAAACCCTTCCAATGTATCTTCTCCACTCCCCATGTGTCTCCCCCGCCAATTGTGCAATTTTTCCTCATAGCCGGCTTGTCAAAAATGGTCGCGACGTGTTCCCCCTCCTGAAAACACTTCATGGTCTAGCGCTGCCTGAGGAGCATTTCTCCTCGTCATGGCAGGCACCACCGCCATCCGAGGAGGTAGCCTCCTCCCACTCGTTGTAATCAGCCACTCCACATGTTGAGATGGTCAGGGTTGGGCGCTTGCTTTGCCACACCACCACTAGCCACTGATCCCAAGGAGGAGATCACTACCACTGCTACCACAACTGTGCCGAGAGGTGACATGAAGCGATCCATGGAGTCGAGCTAGTACGTTGTCGTTTTTCGAAGGATGTTCCCAAATTGCCTGTCACCACCCTCACCTCTATATCGTGGGAGGATCCCACCGAGTGCAAGGAGGAGGCCCATGTCATAGCGGTCGCACTACACCCGAGAATCTTGCAAGACGCGAGAAAGCCGCCGACCCAATCGAGGGATGATAACAATCGGTTCTAGGTAGACTATTTTCCTTTTGTGGGTAAAACTTATATTACTCAAACATCAACCTTACAGTCTTCCTTACATAAATCAATGAGTTCCAGAAGGCCAGAGCCTAACCAGACTGCAGTTCTACTCTCAGTTCTTGTAAACTTTGCTAAAAGATCACTACCAAAATTGCGAGCATGGTTGATATGAGCAGTATGAGTCATAGGTAGAGACTATAAATGCTTGACCTCTGCCATCAAAGACACATAGATATACCGATCTGTGTTCATCCCATTCACTATGTTCACTACTGACAGGGAATCAATGTCGATTTGAATTGGGAGATCGGAGCGCTGAATTGCAATGCATAAACCTTCCATGCATGCAGGAGCATCCCTTAAAGAGAAGAGCTCCCTACAAGATGTATAAATGGTTTTACCTAGATGATCACGGGGCAACATCTCGACTCCTGCCTTCCCATCCTCTTTCCACAAACCGCTGGTGTTGAGTTTAACCCGGCCCGCCGGCGGAGGAGACCACTTTGCAGGGGGTAACACATTGGGTTAATTATCCTTTTGCCCTCAGTGGTGTCCATGTGCTCAGTTTTGCCCTCAGATGCGAATCGTGCTCAGATTTGCCCCTAGTCCGTGCGCACCAACTCGTTCCGTGAACTCTGCCGTCTTCGTCAGGTCATCCTTTTGACTCGCCCCTTACAGATGGGACCAGGCAGCAAAGACGCCCTAGACGATCAGACCGTTGCACGCGTGGCATGTGGGACCCAGCAGAGAGCCGTTGCGGGTGTGCTATATAAGCGG
Source organism: Aegilops bicornis (assembly GCA_021605145.1). Taxonomy (NCBI): domain Eukaryota; kingdom Viridiplantae; phylum Streptophyta; class Magnoliopsida; order Poales; family Poaceae; genus Aegilops; species Aegilops bicornis. Next base: position 81,881,897 of record CM038675.1, on the reverse strand, counting down.
CGATGACAGCGGCGGTGACCACGGTGACAGAGAGCACGACGGTGACCACAGCGAGAGAGAGAGAGCGGAGGTGGGAAGCTAGCTGTGGAGGGCACGGCGGCGTTCAGATCCCCTTCGGCTCCGAGCTCCATGTCTTCCTCAAGCTCCCGCGCCACCTCGCGGATGCAGAGCTAGGCACGTGTGGACATGCCTGTCTTCGTCTGTCCACAGTGCCGAGCGGGCGTTGATCGGAGGGTTTATCACACACCGAGGAACGAGAATCGCCCGTTCTACGTGCGCAGTGAGAATGGGGAAAGAATCGGGGCAATTGCACCATTTTCGTGGTCGGGATCTTTGATCAATGGGCTGATCTGTTTGGTGTTCACGCAGGTGACATGCTTCTTTCTTTGGGTCGATGCTCTGGCCAAGACTGATGAATGAACTGCAAGAAGAGCACGAAGAATGGTTGCACATGTTGCCACAAGCGGCAATGGCCACAACACGAGCTCCGAAAGAAGAGATGGAGGCGAAGCACACACTGACAGAGAGCTAGCTGTTGAGCTTAGGATGTTGAAGAAGAAGGTTAGGAAGCTTGAAGATCATGCACAAATATCAATACCCATTTGCAATTACTTTTGGGCATTTGTAGGTATGATAATCGCACTGGATGTAATGTTGAAATTGTATGGAAATGCATGAATTATGGAGGAATTTATAAGCTTGAAACTGTATGAGAAATTCACCTAGTTTAAATGTTGGTCTAAGTTGTTTAAATGTTGAAAAAAAGAGAAGAAGTGACCAACATGTAAATATGTTGAAAAAAGGGAGAAGAAATGAGTAATTTAGAAACTTTTGATCAATGAAATGTAGCTCTCTGCTCTGCCTTTCTGTCAAAAAAAAGGTTCCTCTATGGGCCAAATTCAGAGCGTACAGCCAAGTGCCGGCTATACTAATGGGCCAACTGATCCAATTAGGCCCATTTGGGGGTTCTCTTGCGTGTTTTTCTGTTTTCTGTTCTGATTTAATTTAGGCAGTAAATCATAGCTGAAACTTTTTGTGGAAGCTAATTGAATTATTCCAGAGCCAAACAATTAAGTTTAATTTTTTTTGGAGCTGTTAAATATTTAATAGGAATTTAAATACTCCAATTCAAATACACCGAGATTTAAATCAAAGACCAAAATGTCATGGAAAATGTGCCTCAGCTTTGGTAGAGGTTTACACCTGTTGCCAAAATTAATGAACATTTCTTTAAGGGCATTACATTGAGAAAAAAATAATTTATCTAAAAAATGAAGGGTGGAAAATGCACAAAAAATTGGTGCGGCTGGGGACTCAAACCCAGGACCGCGTGGGTTTGTGGCGTTTAGTGCTGCACTGGTAACCGCTAGGGCAGATGGAAAGACTTTGACATGGGTAGGGAAGGAAAGTATACATAGTGAGACCGTTTGTTTGTACTGAATGTTTGCACACGCGTGAGAGTGGTTTTACTTTGTTTTGCACTGAAATTTTGGAGGTTACAAACGTATGTTTGCACTGCCCCATGATTTTAGTTAGAGTGGCACTTGGTTTAGGATTTAAAGGAAATAAATTGGCATGTTAGTTCATGACTTTGTTTAGGAAAGAAATGATGTGTTTAGGCATGAACATTTTTTAACACACATAATAACTTGGATAGATAAGATGTAACACACCGTACCCTTACATAGATGGGTACCCATAGATAAGTTCACGGACACGACACAACATGACACAGGACGCACGACATAGAAAAGCAACAAAATAAAAATGATAAAACAAAAACATGACGAGCTTGACTCCGGGCTCGCACCCCTTCTTGAACATCTTCATTTTGACCTCCTTCTTCCACCTTGGCCGCGCGCCCCTTCAACACCTTCTTCAACTTCACACCTCCTCCTCCTCGTCGTAGGGAAGGGAGTGCATCTGGCTTGGAGTGGGGAAGACGCTCTCGTAGTTGGTGTAGATGTTGTACACCGTGAAGAAGATGGACTCGCAGCCGCACCAAAAGACTTGGCCGAGGAGCTCGCACGCGTCAAACGTGTTGGTGAAGGTGACCGTGAGCAGTATGAGGATGTCGCCGCAGTGACGAACCTCCTTGAGGGTGAACATCCTAGGCGAGCCCCGTGGGAGGAGGGCATAGCCGGCTCTGAGGAAGGCGCGGGTGAGCTCGACGGATCCCCTCCACCTTGATGTCGCCCACACACGGAGCTCCCTCTCCACGAGCACGCCCGGTGGGTAGCGCAGATCCGACACGATAGGCGGACGAAGGAAGGTCGGCCCGTTGTACTGCATCTTCACTTGGTCGCTTGGAGAGGGCTCGGTCGCTTGGGTGTTTGAAGTTGGAGAGGATGGATCTGGCTTTTGGGTGGTGAGTGGGAGAGGAAGGAAAGTTATTTGGCTGATTTAGACAAGGTCGGAAAAAACCTTGCTTAGAAATGAGGCCATTTACCCTACCTTTGGACCCCTCTTTTTTTAGCATTTTTTCCATGAAATTTTAAAAAACCTCACCACAGCTTCATTTTGGAGTGACTAAGAAGGATCCAGGATTAGTTTTTCATTTTGATATTTTAGATTTTTTAAATCTTGGTCAAAGTTAGGTTTGACCAGAATTCAAATGAGAAAAACAAAATTTAAAAAAATAAAAAAAAGGAAAACCAGCGCTCATAGTTTGTGTATATAGAATATATGTGTAGCAAATCTAGGAAGGTAAAAAAAATCTTTCTTAGAAATGAGGCCGTTTATCCTACCTTTGGAGCTCTTTTTTAGCACATTTTTGATGAATTTGAGTTTACCAAAGTTTCGAAAGAATTACAACATTCATATGGCATGTCAAATTTGAAGTTCTAACATAGGTCCAACATCATTCAAACATAGTTCTAACATAGGTCCAACATCATTCAACAGAAATACAACATTATTCATAATGTTTCATAATTATTCATAAATAGCGTTGGGGCTTACATGCATTCCTTGAGCTTCTTGGCATCACTTTGCTCCTCGTGCTCCTGCTTCTTCTCTTCTCCTCTTGGTTGTCGGTACCTTGCGCGTCTTCTTCAAACCTACCGCTGACTGTGCAAAACATAAAGGGTAATGAGATAATGTCAAGTGATAAATGTACAGTAGTATTTGCAAGATTTACATACCTAGCAGAACTCACAACAACAGAAGGTTGGTCACCATTTTGATCCTCACTTGGATCACCATTGCCATTTGGAGCCTCATTTGGATCACCATTTGGAGCCTCATTTGGATCACCATTTGGGGCCTCACTTGAAACACAATTTGGAGCCTCACTTGAATTATCATTTGGAGGATATTTTGGATCATCGTCAAAATCATGCGGCTGTTGACCATCATCATTTGGAACCTCGTAAAAATCCTCATGTGATGCAACTGGTTGTTGATCATCATTTTCATCATCTGTTGAGGCAACCGGCTGCTGACCAACACTTTCATCGAAGCCTTGATCGAAACTCTCTCCGAATGCCGGATCTACTGTGTTATACAATACTTACCGAAATGACCAGACCCACCACACCTTGTGCACTTACGCTTCCTCGCTCCAAGTCCAGCCCCTTCGCAGCGAGGTCTGATTCGACTCTTCCTTGGTCTACCTGCTACTCTCTTCAGAATTGGAGCGCAAAGCTTGAATCCAGGGTCCACCATGTCCCATTTTTGTTTTCCCTCCATAGCAGGCAAGGCATACACATATATGGCTTCGAACCTTGCAACAGAGTAGTAATCATGCACATACCGCTGTATGTTCCCTGCTGGACCTGGGAGAGAAGTGATGAAAAACAAGGCATGAATGCATGGCAACCCAGCTATCTGCCATTGCCTACAACTGCAAGTTCTAGCTTCTAAATCCACTGGATATCTCCATTCCATCTTCTCTTTATCCAAATATGATATCTCTGCTGTGGTACCCGAGCAAAGAGTCATGTTCATTTCCAAGCCTGTTGTTTTCTGCTTCAATTCATTCATCATGGCAGGGATGATAATGTGGCCCATGAATTTTTCCTCGGCTATTCCTGCACGATAATGAAATTTCTGCATGTATTCTATCCTTATCCTGTCAAGCAAATCCACCACATAATGACCCTTTAGCTTTCGGATCGTTGATTTGATAGACTCTGCTAGATTATTGTGCACATAGTCAAATTTGCTCAGTTCACTGAATTGGCTTCTGGCCCATAACTTGGAGTGGTGTGTCACCAAGTATTCTTTCAATTTGGGATTCATGTATAACTGCCTCAAGTGGTAGTTGTGCTTCTTTACGCTGCAAGTCAAAGATGCTGGCCATAAATTGTCGGTATAGACCTTTCCTTTGAATTTCTTCATGAAATTTGCAGCAAGATGACGCATGCATTCCCTATGCTCTACTCCAGGGAACACATTGTCCACAACCACTTCTAAACCTTTGCATTCATCTGTATGAATGACCAACCCATTGGGATGTGCAATAGCCCGACGCAGATTATGCAAAAACCAAGTCCAGCTCTCCTCAGACTCTGTCTCCAGCACACTATACACAACTGGAAATACAAAACTGTGTGCATCAACTGCACAAAATGCTACTAACTGTCCTTTAAACCTCCCTATAAGAAAAGTGGCATCAATAGCCAAATAAGGCCTGCAGCCTGCCAAGAAACCCCGACGAGAAGCCTCAAAGCAGACAAAAACCCTCGTAAAGCATTCCTTTGTCTTTGTCACTCCCCTGAATGTGTACTCCACGTTGTGGTGGTTAATATCTACAATACTACCTGGGTTGGTCCTCTCCACTTCACCTTTGAATGAATACAACAATTGAAAATTTTCCTGCCAGTTACCATAAATAGAATCCATAACATGTTGTTTAGCATTAAACAACCTCATGTATTGTAAATCTATCTTGAACTTCTCTTTGATGTTTTTCTGCAATTTCTTTGGACCCACTTGCTGATTTTCTTTCACCCACTTCTTTACTTTTTCTGCCACGCATCTTGACTTGGCTCTACTGATTGTATCCTTCCTAAGGGTTGATTCCTGGCATGTATGCATAAAAGGGTTCACTTTGACCTGAACATTCATACTATTTCGCATTTTAGATGCGAGCATCCTCCATGGACAACCCTCAGTCGGACAGTGCACTCTGTAACGTACTTGATCGCTTTTGTCAATTTTGAAAGTACGTTCTATCTTGATGCAGTATGTCACAAGTGCATTTCTACACTCAGTCATGGATGCAAAAACGGTACCTTCTTCCATATGAGGGTTCAAAGGGTCCCACTACTGGAATCAGCTACTTTGCCATCTGCAAGCTCTTTGCCATCCGCTAGCGGACGGCAAAGAAGCTCTTTGCCATCCGCTAGCGGACGGCAAAGAAGCTCTTTGCCATCAGCCACCGAAAAGCCGACGGCAAAGAAATGGCAGACGACAAAGAAGCTCTTTGCCATGCGCCATTTCTTTGCCGTCCGCCAGCTAACGGCAAAGAATCTTTGCCGTCCGCCAGCTGACGGAAAAGAGGGAGGTGGCCCCCACCCACCAGCCCGTTTAAAAAAAACTTAACGCCCCACCTCGTTGCCGTCCGCTAGAGCAAAAAAGCGGACGGCAACGGGGGGCGGACGGCAAAGATTTAACTCATCTAACGGCGGCCGCGCCCCAGCCCGCCCCTCTCTCTCTGTTTCTCTCCCTCTTCACACGCGCGCCGCCGCCCCCACCACTCTCCGTCGCCTGCCGCCCCACCACTCTCCGCCGCCCCACCACTCTCCGCCGCCGCCCCCACCACCCCGCCGCCCCCCGCCCACCGGTGCCACTGCTGCCTCAAGCCTCGCCGTCTCGGCACCACTGCGCCCCCTGCGCCCACCGCCTGCCCGCCCGCGCCCAACCACTCGGCGCCCACCGCCTCGCCCGTCGCTCCTGCTGCCGTCTCGGCGCCGCTGCCCCACGGGCGCTTCGCCCTCAAGGCTACCACCGCTTCGCCTGCACTGTCAAGAATCGCCGCCGGCGCCGCCGCCCCGCCCACCCTCCTCCACCGCCACCTCCACCACTGACGTTAACCACCTAACGGAGTAACAGCGCATCTATTGCCGTCTGCCTTCTTTGCCGTCCGCTGCTGATGGCAAAGGACCTTTTGCCGTCAGCTGCCCGAAGCAGACGGCAACGTAGCTCTTAGCCGTCCCCTACTTTGCCGTCCCCTTTTGCCGTCCGCGGCAGGCGGCAAAGGTCTTTGCCGTCCGCCATCCATGCCTTTGCCGTCCGCCGTGGCTGATGGCAAAGTAGCTGATTCCTATAGTGTCCCATTCAACAGCTGCAAGGTCTTCGTCCTGACCCACCACGTCATCATCCACACGGACTGCATTGTGAGCTTCATCTTGGTTTTCAGCCCGAGGTGCCCGTCGTAAATTCTGAATAACATCAGAATATAACTTCTCTTCATCAACCCCATAATTGTATTCATCAGGCTCCACTTCAAGGGGGACCCTACTGCCGGTGCCCACGCTTGTTGAGCCACCATGTCGTCGTTCACTAACTGAAATGTTCTGGCTAGAGATGCCATTACGACGAATTGGTTCTCCCCGAGATGTTGCACCCGCCATCCTAGGTCCAAATGCCTGCTCAAGCACATCAATTTGCAGCCTCGCATGAAAATTCTCTTTCTTTTTATGTCTAGCAAACATGGTAGCAGCTCTTCATCATTACTAACTGTCACCCATTTCTTTTCCCCATCATAGTATTTGTATACCACTTCATCAAGCAAACGCCAAGGATATTGGATACAAATTACCTCCCTAAATTGTCTGAAACTCCAATTACTAGCCATTGGCAACCGATAATCGACCTCCTTGAAATTTCTTCTTATTCTTTGCATTGAACCTGTACCGGTCCCTTCTAATGTGCACCAAGAAAGCAAACCGCAACTCCATCCTAACCGATTTAAAAACAGAGACACAATCAGCACACTAATCGGGCAAACCTACTCGAGTCGACTGCTCAAATGCACAACTAAGCTCAATCTAAACAGGAGGCGTGACTTACCCCTCGAACCTGGGGCCGACGCGGGCGGATCTCCGGCCCGATGCCAGCCTCGCCAAATACTCCGGGGTCGCCGCTGCTCGCCATTTCGCCCTGGGGTTCTTCCTCCTTCTTCAAACAGCTCCACCAGCCCCCCACCTTTGAGCGCTCCGGCCGGGCGCACGGAAGGAGGCCCCGCCACAGGTTGAGCAGGTGGCTGGCACCCCACCCGTGGCGTCGCAGGAAGGTGGCGGGCGGAGCAGGTAGCGGTGGAGCATCGGCGCAGGATGGTAGCGGTGGAGCAGGCTATGCAGCTGGTGGCGGGGCGCGTGTTGGCTGTGGCGCAGGTGGCGGCGGCGGCGCAGGACGGCCGGCCGGCTGATGGGCAGAGCGGGAGTCGATTCGGCCGGCTAGAACCCTACGAATGATTTAGGGATTTTGTTGCACGGGCCCACATGTCAGCTCCGGACACACGTCCACACGGTCCCACGTGTAAGCTCCGGACCCACAACCACTAACGCCGGCGGACGGAATGGACTAAAATCTGGCCGTTTGGCCTCGTCATAGTAGCTGCGCATGGACTCGGGGCAAAACTGAGCACAATTCGTATCTGAGGGCAAAACTGAGTACATGAACACCACTAAGGGCAAAAGGATAATTAACCCTAACACATTTGATATTTCATGTGAACTTCTGATTTCAGACCATAAGATATTCACGCCTTCCCTTTGGTCGGATCACAAATGGAATCTTGTGCTATCGCAATGAGTGAGTCCAGGTAGCTGCAAAAGAATCTGCAAGAAGCGTCCATTGGCAGTGGTAATTTGTCATGAACTAGCTCATTACGGTTATGCCAACAACTCCGAAAGGTGAACAGAGTCATAGCTCGCTCTACATCTCCCAATGGGTGTAGTATCTCAAGCAGCCACTCAACTCCTGTTTTGTCACATCTTTGAGTTTCAGCAAGCGCCAGAGTTCAGACATACACTCCCATAATGGAATGGCGAGTGTGCAACGACAAAGGGCATGGAAACAGTCCCCTGTTTCAGTACCACAGATTGGGCAAATGTTGACCTCCACACCTCGCTTGTCCTTGTTCTTCCATGTTGGGAGAGAGTTAACAGCAACTCGCCCAGCAATGTTTTTTTTTGGGGTTGCCAAGCAATGTTTTTAACAGCAACTCAACTCCATATTAGCTTGTATACTTGTTCCAGGTAGACTCTTTTGCAACAAAACAATACGTCCGGTAAGGTAACTGATGCATCCATTGAGTTCCTACGTAAGGTCTTCTTAGCCCCCGCTTTCCATTGAAATTTCCCCACATCCCCCATGAGAAAAAAGGAAACTTCCCCACATTTTTTCCCACTGAAACTGACCTCGATCAGAACATCACTCAGTTTTGAGCCTGGTACCTAACTTCGACCTAGGCTACAGCTCAAATCTACTACCGTTTGAGAGTAATCAACATGATAGAGCACTTACTTTGCGAATAATTAACAAGGTGGAACAAGATGGAGAAACGTGAACAATTGTACTTCCATGGCTAGAAAGCCTAGAAAGCAGTAATACAATGGAACAATTTGGAACATGATAGAACACTTTCTTTGCCAAATAATTAACATGTCATAACAAGATGGAACAATTCTGTGATTACACTTCGTAATCGACATCATATCCCAAAGCACAGATGCAAGGAAATTTGCATAAGTCTAGCATTGTCGATTAAGAAGCAGCATCAATTTCCATTGCGCCGGAGTCCCTAACATCCTGGCCATGTTCGGTCGAGAGAGATATGTATACGTACGACTCATCATCAGCGGCAGGAATCGTCACCACCTGGTGCCGGCACATGGGGCAGCTCCCCTTGGCCTGCAGCCACCTCTGAACGCACCGCCCGTGGAACCGGTGCCCGCACGGCGTCTCCTTCCAAGCCGCTTTGTCGTCCTCCTCCAAGCAGATCGGGCAGTTGAGGCCGTGGTTGTCTGACAGCGCTTCCACCGTCTTCAGCGCCTCGTCCACTGCCGCTGCAAACGCTGGGTCGACATCGCCCGCGACGCCGACGAGTGCGGCGATGTCGGCCACGTTCACCGCGGCGCCTAGCTCTAGTAGGTAGTCGAGAGTAGTTTGGCGGATAAGTGGGCCATGCACGGCGACGTACGCGACTAGAACGTCCGGGAGACCTTCTTCTTCTCCTTGTGGCAGGTCTTCGGCCATGTCCATGGCATTCGACGCCATCAAGCTATCTGGCAATAGCGCTGGAGAGAGATTGACCGGTTCCTCGCCGCCGGCTACGTAGTACGTGATGGCGAAATGAAACTGGATTGGATTGTAGGAAAAGCGACGGGAATAATCCGCAGACGGCAGTGTGCATATATAATATGAAACCAGAATGCTTGATAGTCATGCTCTCGTGTCGGAACAGGATTATTTTAATTATTACATTTTTTAGGAAAATACTAATTATTATGTGTTTCTTATAATAGAAAGAAACACGTATTTCTTTTGATGGACCAGCCCAGTAACACGGTTTCTTTTGTCCTTTAATTTTCTTATAAGAGAAGAAACAAGTATTTCTTTCCATTTTCTTTTGTTGTATTATTTCGGTTTAGCTTTTGGTTTATTTCCACTTTTATATATTCCATTTCTTTTATTATATATGTAGAAATATTGAAATATTTGTTCAAAATTACGTGAGCACATATTTCTAACACATATGAACAATTTCTCTCAAATGTATAGAAAAATTCAGAAGTATTCGAAACATGTATTTTTTTCCAAATGTATGAATATTTCTATTTGCATGCAGAAACATTTGTTACATATGAGATGATTTTTTCGAGTGTATGTACATTTATATTCATATACTTGAATATCTTTATATTTATAATAATCCATCATTAAACTTATTATATACTAATTTTCAAATTATAAATAAAAATTATTATTCATGTTTATAAAAAAAGAAAATGTGAATTATTCATTTATGCATGCTGCTGTGCGCCACAATTAGAGCATCTCTAGCAGATCCCATAACAGTGATCAAACCTTTAAATTTGCAGTATAGGTTGAAAAAACCCACCAAATAAGTCCCGTAAAACAGGAGATCCTTAATTTTTTTTGCAAGACCCCGTATATTTGCCCTGTATAACCCAGACTTGCAGTTTTCGAGTCAGTTTTGAGGGAAACCCTAAACCGGCTAATGCCGGAGCAGGCGGCCTGGTGGCGTAGCACTCGAGCAGCAAGCAGGCTGAAGAGCTCGGCAATAGCTGGCAGGAGTGGCGCCGGAGCAGGCGGTTAAGCCTGGGGTGACCTAACACGGGGCTGAAGGCGGTCGAGCCTGGGGTGGCACCGGCCGGAGGTGAGTAGCTAGCTCCTGCATGCGTGACATGCTTGTGTTCTGGTCGTGCGTCCATGCGTGAGCTCCGCCCGTGCGTCCATGCGTGCGTTCTGGCCGGCAACATTGTTCGAGTTGGAGTTCAAGTTCGTCCATCCGTGCTTCCCATGTGTGCGTCCTGACCGTCCCATGCGTGCATCCCATCGACATCAGCCGTCCCATGCATGCATTTTGGCATCGGGCCATGTTCTAGTTTGAGCACAGCGGCTTGGGGTGTAAGATTGGTTTGGTGAAAGCATTCCTACTCCTCCGTAGAGGAGCCGTGGGTATATATCGATTGAGGGCAGGAATAAACCCTGCCGTGGTTTACAAGTCTTCAACCGATTGCTAGGATACGGCAGGATAAGAGATAGCAGGTTACAAGGGAGAGGAAGAGATAAGTAGTTAAGATTACAATGAGATATATCTCTAAGTCTAACCCCCTCCTTAATCTGAACTACATATCCTAGATTAAGATTATTCTTGAATGTTTAAAATGGCTTGTATGGTAGAGCTTTGGTGAATCCATCAGCTACTTGATCTTTGGAAGGAATAAAGCGTATCTCCAACTTCTTCTCTGCAACTCTTTCTCGTACAAAGTAAAAATCTATTTCAATGTGCTTGGTTCTGGCATGAAAGACATGATTGGCACTTAAATAAGTACCACCCAAATTATCACACCATAGACATGAAGTACAATGTTGCTTTACACCCAATTCCTCAAGCAAAGATTCAAGTCAAATAATTTCTGCAGTAGCATTTGCCAATGATTTGTACTCAGCTTCAGTACTTGACCTTGACACTGTTGCTTGTTCCCTGGCACTCCATGAAATAAGATTAGAACCAAAGAAAACAGCGAAACCTCATGTGGATTTTCTATCATCATTGCAGCCTGCCCAATCTGCATCAGGAAAAGCACTAACAAGTGTAGATTTGGAACTGTTTGAAATGTAGTCCCAAGTCTACAGTATGCTTAATATATGGTATGATTCTTTTTACAGCTGTCCAATGGGCAGAAGTAGGAGCATGCGGGTATTAACATACTTTGTTAACAGAAAATGAGATATCTGGTCGTGTCAAGGTTAAGTATTGCAAGGCTCCAACGGCACTTCTGTATCTAGTGCTTTCCTTCTCATTAAGTGGTTCCCCTTCATAAGCTGACAACTGTTCTGATGAGGATAATGGTGTGGGTGAAGGCTTGCAATCCTTCATTCCCATCCGAGCCAAGAGTTCAGTAGCATATTTTTCCTGTTTCAACACTATACCATCCTGAACCTTCTTAACTTCAATGCCTAAGAAGAAACTCAAATCACCAAGATCCTTTAAGGCAAATTCTAAGCTTAGATCATGTAAGAGAGCATCAGTAGCATTCTGAGAAGAACTTGCAACTATAATGTCATCAACATAAATGAGCACAAAGATAACATTATTGGCCTTATTGTATATGAAGAGAGATGTGTCAGCTTTTGATGCAATGAAGCCAAGATATTTCAACTGCATACTTAACCTGGAGTACCATGCTCTAGGTGCTTGTTTCGAACCATAGAGAGCCTTGTCAAGCTTGCATACATAATGTGGTTTTTGCTTGTTTTCATATCCCGGTGGTTGCCTCATGTAGACCTCCTCTTCCAGAAAACCATGCAAAAACGCGTTATGTACATCTAGCTGTCTTAAGCTCCATCCCCTAGAAACAACAATAGCTAGCACAAGTCTTATGGTTGCTGCTTTTACCACAAGACTAAATGTATCCTCATAATCAATACCATAACGCTGCTTAAAACCTTTAGCAACAAGACGTGCTTTATATCTGTCAATGGAGCCATCTGCCTTTTTCTTGATCCTATACACCCACTTACAATCAATGATGTTTCTACCTTTTTGGTTTGGTACCAAATGCCATGTCTTGTTTCTCATCAGGGCTGTATACTCCTCATCCATAGCCTTTTTCCACTTTTGATCTCCAAGTGCATCATCTAGTTTTGTTGGCTCTCCTGAAATACACAACATGCCATACGGTATAGTGCCATCAGTTCTTACTTTCGGGTTTTTAATACCTTTTTGTAGCCGAGTTGTGACTCTGGGTGTGGCTGGTTGTTGCTGTACACGCGGGTGCACAGAATCCCTGGTTGCAGACGATCCCGGAGAAGAAACATGTGTTGCCGCACCAGATCCGGTGGTCACAGGTGTGGCCTGTCCGTCAGCAGCCACACCATCTGTTGCCGCAGATGATCCCACACCGACCACGCCAGGTGGGCCTGATGGCCGCATGTGCACGCCGCGCCTCGCAGCGGTTGGCTGCATGCGTGGGCCACTCGAGGGAGATCCTCTGCGTGATGACGTGGCAGTCGCGGGGAGGCTCGCCCGCGTCTGGCTCTCCTAACCGACCAGCTCGTGATCCGGAGAGGATGCCCATGCCAGATCCGAGGAGGATTGACGCACAGGGGTGGCAGGCGCCGCCAAATCTTCCTTGAACGCCGCGCCAGCTTCGTCTTCTTCTTCTACATGAAATATAGCTCCGTTTTGGATGAGATTTTGATCATTCTGATTGTTTTCAACTCCGTTTTCTTCAGGTACCTGCACACACGGGAGACAAGAACTGGTTCCAGCAGGGATATTATTGTCATGTTGGTTAGTGCAATTGTTTCCCCCGTGATCAAAAGATCGAAGTGTTGATGGAAGAAGAAGAATTTCATGATGGAGAAGGGCGCCGGCATTAGGATGGAGGGATTCGAAAGGGAAAACTGATTCATCAAACACAACGTCTCGAGATATGTAAACTCGGCATGTGGGAACATCTAAACACTTGACGCCTTTATGCATAGGACTATAGCCCAAAAACACACATCTTTTTGAGCAAAACGCAAGTTTGCGTGTGTTGTATGGTCTTAGGTTCGGCCAACATGCACAACCAAAGATTGTAGGGATTTGAAATCTGGTTTTGTTCCATACAAACGTGTGATGGGACTTTCAAATTTGATGACTTTGCTTGGTCGAATATTTATGAGATATGTGGCAGTGAGAAAGGCTTCATCCCAGAATTTTAGAGGCATGGAAGCATTGGCTAGGAGTGCTAATCCTACCTCAACAACATGGCGATGTTTATGCTCAGCCGACTGCTTTGTTGATGAGCATGGGGACAAGAGACATGGTGAGAGATTGCAATTTTTAGGAAAAAGGAATTTAGTTTCTCATACTCACCACCCCAGTCGGTTTGCATAGCAAGATTTTTTGAGTTGAGTTGGCGTTCAACAAGGTTTTGGAAGTTGGTAAAAACTTGGAAAACATCAGATCATTTCTTTAGAAAATAGATCCAAGTGAACTTGCTATAACCATCGATGAAACTAACATAATACGAGAATCTACTAACTGACGTGGGAGCCGGTCCCCATACATCTGAAAAATAAGCTGCAATGGAGCAGTGGAAACACTTGTTGATATAGAATAGGGTAGCTGATGACTCTTAGCTTGCTGGCAAGCATCACAAATTGACTCAATGCTAGACTCATAAGGAAGATTATTCTTGCTAAGGACGTGCTGAACTATAATTGAAGAGGGATGACCGAGACGACTATGCCACTTTGCCGAGGAAGGTTTGGTGACACTCCACGCTTGCTTATTCGACCATGATGAAGATGAAGATGATATGAGTGGATATAGGCCTCCCTCACACTTTCCTCTAAGGATGGCCCTCCTCGTTGCCAAGTCCTTGATCACAAAAGAGTGAGGATAAAATATTATGAGAACATTGTTGTCGAGGGCAAAACGATGAACAGAAACAAGATTTTTTGAAGATGCAAGTCTTTTACGGGGGTTTTAACAATTGATTTACCAACATGAGTAATGTCCATACCAATTCCACTTGCCGTGTGTATCTGATCACCGTCGTGGTACCTTTCCCGCATCGTCAGCTTGTCGAGCTCCCCTGTGATATGTTCAGTGGCGCTGGAGTCTGCATACCAGTTGGTGTCGATGCCATAGTTGTTGGTGACGAGGTTGAGTGCCTTCTTCTCTTCATGATCATCATCGTACCGATGCCAGCAGGCTCTTGCCCCGCCGGCATGGAACTTGTAGTAGATTTGGCACTCCGGGTAGTCGCCTTCTTGCTGCTGTTGTTGTTATGGTTGAGGGCAAAAACGTTGCTGATGACCGCCGCCGCCACCTCCGCGACTAGAAGGAGAGGAGCGGTTTCCTCGACCGCGTCCTCCTCTTTTGCTTCGGCCATGACCTCCCCTGCCACGGGACTGCCCGCGCCCACTGTAGATGGCATGGGCAGAGGAGCGGAATCCTGCTGGACCGTCCCCCAGCATCTCCATCCGCTGATCAAACGCAGCGATCTGCATGAAGAGGTCGTCGACGGTGATGGAGTTCTTGATGGCGCCGACCGCTGCCACGATGGGATCGTAGTCCCGATCAAGGCCAGCAAGGATGTAGTCCACCATCTTCGGATCAGTTACCGGACACCCAGCCATAGCTATCTCGTCCCCGAGGTTTTTCATCTTGGCGATGAAGGCGTTGCTTGACATGTCTCCTTTCTTGGTGTTGGAGATGGCCATCCGAAGATTGGTTATGTGGGATTATGCATCGCCGGCGAATAGAGTGGTAAGAGCAGTCCAGAGATCGAAGGTACTGTCCTTACCGATAACTTGCGCCAGGATTTCTTGCATGAGAGAATTCAGCAGGTAGCTCAGAACCTGCCGATCCTTCGACAACCACGGGCCGTACAGAGGGTTGGGTTCTATGGCCATGGTTTTGTCCGCCTTGGTGACTTCGGTTGTCTTTGGCGGTGCGGCGTCGCTGTCGTCGAGGGGACCGGTCACTTGCGCGCCTCGCAGTGCCGGCATGACCTGCGCCTTCCGTAGGAGATAGTTCCCCCTTGCGAGCTTCTCTGTTGGTGGAGCACCTAGGTTGAGGCCCACGGCGCTCGAGCTCATAGCCATGGCGATGGAAGTGTGTTAGGGTTTTTGGTTTCGCTAGATGATATGAAGAGACGTGGCTCTGTATACCATGTAAGATTGGTTTGGTGGAAGCATTCCTACTCCTCTGTAGAGGAGTCGCGGGTATATATTGATCGAGGGCAGGAATAACCCCTGCCGTGGTTTACAAGTCTTCTACTTATCGATAGGATACGGCAGGATAAGAGATAGGAGGTTACAAGGGAGAGGAAGAGATAAGTAGTTAAGATTACAATGAGATATATCTCTAAGTCTAACATGGGGAAGAAGAAGCATGGGGACAAAAAGGATTAGGCATAGCAAAGTCATAAGTCACAACAACATCAATTCACAAACAGTCAGCCCCCCATCAGCGTGAAGTCTAATACATGATAAATACAACGAAAAAAATAGCATGCTCCAAATATAGCGAGACCCTTCTCGAAATGCTACACAAGTTATAGCGCGTTAATAGCATGCTATATTTCAAAATAGCGTTTGCAAAAAGAAGAATAGTATATCCAAAAATAAAGTATTTCAACAACAAAATTTCCCCCAGGAGTGATACGTGCACAAGTGCCAAATCCAAGGCAGCTTGTCCATGTACTACTATTGATGTTGTGCTTGACACACCAATGTCTACGTGTAGAAAACAAGAAAAAGTAGTAATTCTGTACGCTAGAGGCAACATTAGTATTCATATTCAGAAAAGTACTCTATATATGTTCTCAGCCACAAGAAAGTAAAAGGTATATTCAGAGTACTCTACATTTTAAACATCAGCTATAAGTCTATAACCAACAGCTAGAATTTTACTTGCTTCCACTCTAAATTCATATTCAGAAAAGTACTCAAAATTTTAGTGGAACTACAAATTTTAGACTGATCAAGCACAATGCGACATCTCAACATCAACATCAAAGAAAGCAGCATCTACGGGGAGTGAGAAAGGTGTGGCCGAGGGTGGTTTTGGGCTTGCTGGGCTGTGGCCTGGTTTCCTTTTTTTTCTTGAATTTTCCTCACGTGTACGCTATAACGCTACATGCTGCAACGTTAGATCGCCGTGTAGCTCACTAATTACGTGAATAGCGCAATAGCGGCTGAATTTGCTAAAATATAGCGTTTCCTATCCAAATACGCTATAACGGCGCTATAGCATCGTTATAGCATGCTATTTTTTGTATCATCAAATTAATATCCATATCATACTCCTAGAGCGGATTACTCACGCATGGTTGGCGAGAGCATGATTCCATGTTAGATAAGGGGTTGACGGAGTTGATGGAGAAGATTCCCTCTCTATGCAGGCAAAACCCTAGCCTCCAGTAGCCCTCCAGGAAGAATAATAATGGTGGCGGTGTCTCCATGTTGCAAAAAAAATTGAGGATAAATACAGAAGGATTTTGGGGCAATATAAAGCTAAGGGCACCAGAGGCCAGCTAAGGGGGCCAACGGGCCCTAGTCGCCCCATGTAAGGTGGCCCCCTAGGCACCCTCGGCAACCCCTTGGCCCAATTCCAGGCCCCCTTGTCCATCAGTTGTTGCAAAACTATATCTCCCATTTTATTTTATTTGCCCGAACATTTTCCCATTCAAACATATGACACATGAAACTTTTGCTGAAAACAACGGTAGTCCCAATTAGTTTTTATTCATAGCAACTATTGAGTCCAGACACTACTAGGGAAAACCTTATACACAAAGGTATAGCAGTAGCGCTGGTTAGAATAGAGCACTAATGCTAGTTACCCGTAGCGCGTGTCAACAAAGAGTGCTGCAGCTATGGTTGTAGCAGTAGCGTGTCTGCAGGTAAAAGTGCTACAGCTATAATTCCCACACTGTTGCCGGTAGGCTAGGAATAGTAATAGCAATGCTGCAAAAAGCACGATACCACTAAGTGACTTGTAGTAGCGTGTTTTCTGTATAGAGCGCTACTGCTAGAAAAAGGAAATAAAATGGAAAAGAAATAGAAAAGTAAATGAAAATGAAAGAAGTAGAAAAAAGAGAAATTAAAAAAAAGGAAAATTTAAAGAATAACAATGGAAAAAGAAAAATAAAGAAGAAAGGCATAGCAGTAGCGCTTGTTGTCACAAACCGCTATATTACTCTAGCAGTAGCGCGTTTTATATACACGCCCTATAGCTACATTCCTTAGATAAAAGGAAAATAAATAACTACTTCCTATAGCAGTAGTGCGTTTTGGTAGAAAGCGCTATATCTAACTTAGCTATTTTGTCATAACCCCCAGCGGGCTCAAAATTTTGCTAAGTCCTTCCCCCTGTCCCCCAACTCTGTCGCCACCATCGATCGCCCTGCCCGATCGAGCATGCCCTCGACTTCACCGCCGCCGCATGAGGCCGCCCTCGACCTCACCTCTGCCGCTCGAGCCCTCCCAGGACTGCCACCGCCCAAGCCCGAGCCCCCCTCCCCCCCCCCTCTCTCTCTCTCTCTCTCTCTCTCTCTCTGCTAGGGCAATTCATATGTTGCTGCTGTGATGATGTTCATACGAACTCTAGGTATTCATATGAACCCTTGATTTGTTTAGGGTAGTAGGCATTTTTTTAGCATTTAGGAAAAAAGATTAGCAAATTTTTAAGGAAATTAGCTAGGGCAAAATTTTATGAAAATGCGTAAAGAGTGATTCCATTTAGCTTTAAAGTAATAAAGGCTATAAACAAAAAATAGTAGCATTTAGCTATAAAAAATTATTTGGACTATGGACCTGTATCTGGTCCAAATTTCATTCAAATGAAATTAGAATTATTTGGACTATGGACCTGAATATTTTTAAAGAAATTGGGTGTAGGTACTAAGGTCTTGCTGTGGAAATTTTTGTGAGGTCAGAAGGGTTAGAGAAATGGAGTTCCTTTGCAATTCCTAACACTAGTAGAAAACAGGGCTTTCGTTCAGCCAAAAAAGAGCATTAATCCCGGTTGCATTACGAACCGGGACTAATGTGAGCATTAGTCCCGGTTCGAGCGGCGAGGGCACCGTACAGGCATTACTCCCGGTTCAAATGCGACCTTTAGTCCCGGATGGTGCCGCGAACCGGTACTAAAGGGTGCGATGCCCATTAGTACCGGTTCGTGCCACGAACCGCTACTAATGGGGTTGAGACCTTTAGAACCGGTTCGTGCCACGAACCGGTACTAATGGTCCCATTTTCAAACTCTACCCCCCCCCCGTGTATCGCCATTTCAGTTTTGAAAAATACAAAAGAAAATGATAAAAAATTCAAAAAATAAAATTCTTCGAGATGTAGTTATATTACTACATCTACTAGTTATGAAAATTAAAAAACTTAAATTTGGACATGTTTTGCAAAAGGTGTAGGGAAAATGTAAAACGGCTATAACTTTTGCATACGATGTCGAAAAAAAAACGTATAATATATCAAAAAATTCAGCACAAAAATCCGCATCCGATTTTGACAATCTACGTTTGCAAATTTTTAGAATCCTTAAATTCAAAAGGGAAAAAAAGTTATGCTCAAATTTGAGTTTTTTTTGAATTTTTGTTAAATCTGGTTAAACTATGGTCAAACTACTTATTCGGGAAGTATTAGTGTTACTAAATAATTATTCAAGAATGTTAGTGTTACTAAATAATTATGGTCAAACAATGGTCAAAATACTTATTCAAGAAATATTAGTGTTACTAAATAATTATTTTAGTTTTCTTAAATTTTGGTCAAATCTGGTCAAATCTGGTCAAACTATGGTCAAACTGCGGTCAAACTACTTATTCAAGAAATATAAGTGTTACTAAATAATTATTGTTTTTTAGAACAATAGTTTCAAACTCAAACAGTGAAATGTGTGACTTCATGCTCAAGCTAAATTCCTGAGGATTAATAGGATTGACATCTTACTAGTGTCAGGAAAACAACAAGTGCAGACATGGAAACGAGGGAGAATAGAACGTAGAAGTTAAGCGTGCTCAGGCTGGAGTAGTGAGAGGATGGATGAACGTCCGGAAAGTTAGATGATTTGGATTGATGAGGGGTGATTACAGATTAGAGGTTAAATTGAGCAGTGATGAGGGGTGATTAGAGATTAGAGGTTAAAAAATTCAAAATTTTGAAATATAAAAAAATTCATTTTTTTTTCATGGAGGCGGTTCCGAGTGTTAAATTCAAGACCGCCCCTAATGTTCTTACTTGGGTGGTTTGGGAAACGAGAACCACCTCCAAAGAGCCGACACACTATTGGAGGCAGTCCATTAACAAAAGCCGCCTCCAACTTGAAACTATGTGCGGGCAGTTTCCAAATATAAACTACCTCTGACATGTCTAAATCCTAGACTATATAACACTTAAACCCTTCCAAGGTATCTTTTCCACTCCCCATGTGTCTCCCCTGCCAATTGTGCAATTTTTCCTCATAGCCGGCTTGTCAAAAATGGTCGCGACGGGTTCCCCCTCCAGAAAACACTTCATGGTCTAGCGCTGCCCGAGGAGCATTTCTCCTCGTCATGGCAGCCACCACCGCCATCCGAGGAGGTAGCCTCCTCCCAGTCATTGTAATCAGCCACTCCACATGGGGACGCTTCCTTTGCCGCACCACCACTAGCCACTGATCCCAAGGAGGAGATCACTACCACTGCTACCACAACTTTGCCGAGAGGTGACATGAAGCGATCCATGGAGTCGAGCTAGTACGTTGCCGTTTTTCGAAGGATGTTCCCAAATTGCCTGTCACCACCCTCACCTCTATATCGTTGGAGGATCCCACCGACTGCAAGGAGGAGGCCGATGTCATAGCGGTCGCACTACACCTGAGAATCTTGCAAGACGCGAGAAAGACGCCGACCCAATCGAGGGATGATAACAATCGATTCTAGGTAGACTATTTTCCTTTTGTGGGTAAAACTTATATTACTCAAACATCAACCTTACAGTCTTCCTTACATAAATCAATGAGTTCCAGAAGGCTAGAGCCTAACCAGACTGCAGTTCTACTCTCAGTTCTTGTAAACTTTGCTAAAAGATCACTACCAAAATTTCGAGCATGGTTGATATGAGCAATATGAGTCGTAGGTAGAGACTATAAATGCTTGACCTCTGCCACCAAAGACACATAGATATACCGATTTGTGTTCATCCCATTCACTATGTTCACTACTGACAGGGAATCAATGTCGATTTGATTTGGGAGATCGGAGCGCTGAATTGCAATGCATAAACCTTCCATGCATGCAGGAGCATCCCTTGAAGAGAAGTGCTCCCTACAAGATGTATAAATGGTTTTACCTAGATGATCACGGGGCAACATCTCGACTCCCTCCTTCCCATCCTCTTTCCACGAACCGCTGGTGTCGAGTTTAACCCGGCCCACCGGCGGAGGAGACCACTTTGCAGGGTGTAACACATTGGGTTAATTATCCTTTTGCCCTCAATTGTGTCCATGTGCTTAATTTTGCCCTCAGATGCGAATCATGCTCAGTTTTGCCCCTAGTCCGTGCGCACCAACTCGTTCCGTGAACTCTGCCGTCTCCGTCAGGTCAACCTTTTGACTCGGCCCTGACAGATGGGACCAGGAGGCAAAGACGCCCTAGACGATCAGACCGTTGCACGCTTGGCATGTGGGACCTAGCAGAGAGCCGTTGAGCACAGAGCCGTTGCGGGTGTGCTATATAAGCGGGCGACAGACAGCGGCGGTGACCACGGTGACAGAGAGCACGGCGGTGACCACGGCGAGAGAGAGAGAGCGGCGGTGGGAAGCTAGCTGTGGAGGGCGCGGCGACGTTCAGATCCCCTTCGGCTCCGAGCTGCATGTCTTCCTCAAGCTCCCGCGCCACCTCGCGGATGCAGAGCCGGGAGCGTGTGGACATGCCTGTCTTCGTCTGTCCGCGGTGTCGAGCGGGCGTTGATCGGAGGGTTTATCACACACCGAGGAACCAGAATCGTCCGTTCTACGTGCGCAGTGAGAATGGGGAAAGAATCGGGGCAATTGCACCATTTTCGTGGTCGGGATCTTTGAGCAATGGGTTGATCTGTTTGGCGTTCATGCAGGTGACATGCTTCTTTCTTTGGGTCGATGCTCTGGCCAAGACTGATTTATGAACTGCAAGAAGAGCATGAAGAATGGTTGCGCAAGCTGTCACAAGCGGCAATGGCCACAGCACGAGCTCCGGAAGAAGAGATGGAGAAGCACACACTGACAGAGAGCTAGCTGTTGAGCTTAGGATGTTGAAGAAGAAGGTTAGGAAGCTTGAAGATCAAGCACAAATACCAATACCCATTTGCAATTACTTTTGGGCATTTGTAGGTATGGTAATCGCACTGGATGTAATGTTGAAATTGTATGCAAATGCATGAATTATGGAGGAATTTATAAGCTTGAAATTGTATGAGAAATTCACCTAGTTTAAATGTTGGTCTAAGTTGTTTAAATGTTGAAAAAAAGAGAAGAAGTGACCAACATGTAAATATGTTGAAAAAAGGGAGAAGAAATGAGGAATTCAGAAACTTAGAGAAGAAGTGACCAACATGTAAATATGTTGAAAAAAGGGAGAAGAAATGAGGAATTTAGAAACTTTTGATCAATGAAATGCAGCTCTCTGCTCTGCCTTTCTGTAAAAAAAAAAGGTTCCTCTGTGGGCCAAATTCAGAGCGTACAGCCAAGTGCCGGCTATACTAATGGGCCAACTGATCCAATTAGGCCCATTTGGGGGATTCTCTTGCGTGTTTTTCTGTTTTCTGTTCTGATTTAATTTAGGCAGTAAATCATAATGCTGAAACTTTTTGTGGATGCTAATTGAATTATTCCAGAGCCAAACAATTAAGTTTAATTTTTTTGGAGCTATTAAATATTTAATAGCAATTTAAATACTCCAATTCAAATACACCGTGATTTAAATCAAAGACCAAAATGTCATGGAAAATGTGCCTCAGCTTTGGTAGAGGTTTACACCTGGTGCCAAAATTAATGAACATTTTTTAAGGGCATTACATTGAGAAAAAAATAATTTCTAAAAAATGAAGGGCGGAAAATGCACAAAAAATTGGTGCGGCTGGGGACTCAAACCCAGGACCGCATGGGTCTGTGGCATTTAGTGCTGCACTGGTAACCGCTAGGGCAGATGGAAAGACTTTGACATGGGTAGAGAAGGAAAGTATACATAGTGAGACCGTTTGTTTGTACTGAATGGTTGCACACGCGTGAGAGTGGTTTTCCTTTGTTTTGCACTGAAATTTTGGAGGTTACAAATGTATGTTTGCACTGCCACATGATTTTGGTTAGTGTGGCACTTGGTTTAGGATTTAAAGGAAATAAATTTGCATGTTAGTTCATGACTTTGTTTAGGAAAGAAATGATATGTTTGGGCACGAACATTATTTAACACACATAATAACTTGGATAGATAAGATGTAACACACCATACCCTTACATAGATGGGTACCCATAGATAAGTTCACGGACACGACACGACATGACACATGACGCACGACATAGAAAAGCAACAAAATAAAAACGATAAAACGAAAACATGACGAGCTTGACTCCGGGCTCGCACCCCTTCTTGAACATCTTCATGTTGACCTCCTTCTTCCACCTTGGCCGCGCGCCCCTTCAACACCGTCTTCGACTTCACACCTCCTCCTCCTCCTCGTATGGGAGGGAGTGTATCTGGCTTGGAGTGGGGAAGACGCTCTCGTAGTTGGTGTAGATGTTGTACACCGTGAAGAAGATGGACTCGCAGCCGCACCAAAAGACTTGGCCGAGGAGCTCGCGCGCGTCAAACGGGTTGGTGAAGGTGACCGTGAGCAGTAGGAGGATGCCGCCGCAGTGACGAACCTCGTTGAGGGTGAACATCCTAGGCGAGCCCCGTGGGAGGAGGGCATTCCGGCTCTAAGGAAGGCGCAGGTGAGCTCTACGGATCCCCTCCACCTTGATGTCGCCCACACACGGAGCTCCCTCTCCACGAGCACGCCCAGTTGGTAGCGCAGCTCCGACACGATAGGCGGACGAAGGAAGGTCGGCCCGTTGTACTGCATATTCACTTGGTCACTTGGAGAGGGCTCGGTCGCTTGGGTGTTTGAAGTTGGAGAGAATGGATCTGGCTTTTGGGTGGCGAGTGGGAGATGAAGGAAAGTTATTTGGCTGATTTAGACAAGGTCGAAAAAAACCTTGCTTAGAAATGAGGCCGTTTACCCTACCTTTGGACCCCTCTTTTTTAGCATTTTTTCCATGAAAAATTAAAAAACCTCACCACAGCTTCATTTTGGAGTGATTAAGAAGGATCCAGGATTAGTTTTTCATATTGATGTTTTAGATTTGTTTAAATCTTGGTCAAAGTTAGGTTTGACCAGAATTCAAATGAGCAAAACAAAATTTAAAAAAATCAAAAAAAGGAAAAACCAGCGCACATAGTTTGTGTATATAGAATATATGTGTAGCAAAGCTAGGAAGGCAAAAAAATCTTTCTTAGAAATGAGGCCGTTTACCCTACCTTTGGAGCTCTTTTTAGCACATTTTTGATGAATTTGAGTTTACCAAAGTTTCGAAAGAATTACAACATTCATATAGCATGTCAAATTTGAAGTTCTAACATAGGTCCAACATCATTAAAACATAGTTCTAACATAGGTCCAACATCACTCAACATAGATACAACATTATTCATAATGTTTCCTAATTATTCATAAATAGCGTTGGGGCTTCTGTCTGTTCCTTGAGCTTCTTGGCATCACTTTGCTCCTCGTGCTCCTGCTTCTTATCTTCTCCTCTTGGTTGTCGGTACATTGCGCGTCTTCTTCAAACCTACCGCTGAGCTGTGCAAAACATAAAGGGTAATGAGATAATGTCAAGTGATAAATGTTCAATAGTATTTGCAAGATTTACATACCTAGCAGAACTCACAACAACAGAAGGTTGGTCACCATTTTGAGCCTCACTTGGATCACCATTGCCATTTGGAGCCTCATTTGGATCACCATTTGGAGCCTCATTTGGATCACCATCTGGGGCCTCACTTGAAACACCATTTGGAGCCTCACTTGAATTATCATTTGGAGGATATTTTGGATCATCGTCAAAATCATGCGGCTGTTGACCATCATCATTTGGAACCTCGTAAAAATCCTCATGTGATGCAACTGGCTGTTGATCATCATTTTCATCATCTGTTGAGGCAACCGGCTGCTGACCAACATTTTCATCGAAGCCTTGATCGAAACTCTCTCCGAATGCCGGATCTACTGTGTTATACAATACTTACCAAAATGACCAGACCCACCACACCATGTGTACTTACGCTTCCTCGCTCCAAGTCCAACCCCTTTGCAGCGAGGTCTGATTCGACTCTTCCTTGGTCTACCTGCTGCTCTCTTCAGAATTGGAGCGCAAAGCTTGAATCCAGGGTCCACCATGTCCCATTGTTGTTTTCCCTCCATAGCAGGCAAGGCATACACATATGTGGCTTTGAACCTTGCAACAGAGTAGTAATCATGCACATACCGCTGTATGTCCCCTGCTGGACCTGGGAGAGAAGTGATGAAAAACAAGGCATGAATGCATGGCAACCCAGTTATCTTCCATTGCCTACAACTGCAAGTTCTAGCTTGTAAATCCACTGGATATCTCCATTCCCTCTTCTATCTATTCAAATATGATATCTCTGCTGTGGTACCCAAGCAAAGAATCATGTTCATTTCCAAGCCTGTTGTTTTCTGCTTCAATTCATTCATCACGGCAGGGATGATAATGTGGCCCATGAATTTTGCCTCGGCTATTCCTGCACGATAATGAAATTTCTGCATGTATTCTATCCTTATCCCGTCAAGCAAATCCGCCACATAATAACCCTTTAGTTTCCGGATCGTTGACTTGAAAGACTCTGCTAGATTATTGTGCACATAGTCATATTTGCTCAGTTCACTGAATTGGCTTCTGGCCCATAACTTCGAGTGGTGTGTCACCAAGTATTCTTTCACTTTGGGATTCATGTATAACTGCCTCAAGTGGTAGTTGTGCTTCTTCCCACTGCAAGTCAAAGATGCTGGCCATAAATTTTCGGTATACACATTTCCTTTGAATTTGTTCATGAAATTTGCAGCAAGATGACGCATGCATTCCCTATGCTCCACTCCAGGGAACACATTGTCCACAACCACTTCTAAACCTTTGCAGTCATCTGTATGAATGACCAACCCATTGGGATGTGCAATAGCCCGACGCATATTATGCAAAAACCAAGTCCAGCTCTCCTCAGACTCTGTCTCCAGCACACCATACGCAACTGGAAATACAAAACTGTGTGCATCAACTGCACAAGCTGCTACTAACTGTCCTTTAAACCTCCCCATGAGAAAAGTGGCATCAATAGCCAAATAAGGCCTGCAGCCTGCCAAGAAACCCCGACGACAAGCCTCAAAGCAGACAAAAACCCTCGTAAAGCATTCCTTTGTCTTTGTCACTCCCCTGAATGTGTACTCCACGGTGTGGTGGTCAATATCTACAATACTACCTGGGCTGGTCTTCTCCACTTCACCTTTGAATGAATACAACAATTGAAAACTTTCCTGCCAGTTACCATAAATAGAATCCATAACATGTTCTTTAGCATTAAACAACCTCATGTATGGTAAATCTATCTTGAACTTTTCTTTGATGTTCTTCTGCAATTTCTTTGGACCCACTCGCTGGTTTTCTTTCACCCACTTCTTTACTTCTTCTGCCACCCATCTTGACTTGGCTCTACTGATTGTATCCTTCCTAAGGGTTGATTCCTGGCATGTGTGCTTAAAAGGGTTCACTTTGACCTGAACATTCGTACTATTTCGCATTTTAGATGCGAGCATCCTCCATGGACAACCCTCAATCGGATAGTGCACTCTGTAACGTACTTGATCGCTCTTGTCAACTTTGAAAGTACGTTCTATCTTGATGCAGTATGTCACAAGTGCATTTCTACACTCAGTCATGGATACAAAAACGGTACCTTCTTCCATATGAGGGTTCAAAGGGTCCCATTCAATAGCTGCAAGGTCTTCGTCCTCACCCACCACGTCATCATCCACATGGACTGCATTGTGAGCCTCATCTTGGTTTTCAGCCCGAGGTGCCCGTCGTAAATTCTGAATAACATCAGAATATAACTTCTCTTCATCAACCCCATAATTGTATTCATCAGGCTCCACTTCAAGGGGGACCCTACTGCCGGTGCCCACGCTTGTTGAGCCACCACGTCGCCGTTCACTAACTGGACTGTTCTAGCTAGAGATGCCATTACGACGACTTGGTTCTCCCCGAGATGTTGCACCCGCCATCCTAAGTCCAAATGCCTGCTCAAGCACATCAATTTGCAGCCTCGCATGAAAATTCTCTTTCTTTTTATGTCTAGCAAACATGGTAGCAGCTCTTCATCATTACTAACTGTCACCCATTTATTTTCCCCATCATAGTATTTGTATACCACTTCATCAAGCAAACCCCAAGGATATTGGGTACAAATTACCTCCCTAAATTATCTGAAACTCCAATTACTAACCATTGGCAACCGATAATCGACCTCCTTGAAATTTCTTCTTATTCTTTGCATTGAACATGTACCGGTCCCTTCTATTGTGCACCAAGAAAGCAAACCGCAACTCCATCCTAACCGACGAAAAACAGAGACGCAATCAGCACACTAATCGGGCAAACCTACTCGAGTCGACTGCTCAAATGCACAACTAAGCTCAATCTAAACAGGAGGCGTGATGACTTACCCCTCGGGAACCCAGTCGCTGACGCGGCGGATCTCCGGCCCGATGCCTGCCTCGCAAAATACTCCGCGGTCGCCGCTGCTCGCCATTTCGCCCTGGGGTTCTTCCTCGTTCTTCAAACAACTCCACCAGCCCCCCACCTTTGAGCGCTCCGGCCGGGCGCACGGAAGGAGGCCGCACCGCGGGTCGAGCAGGTGGCGGGCGCCCCACCCGTGGCGTCGCAGGAAGGTGGCGGGCGGAGCAGGTAGAGGTAGAGTGTCAACGCAGGACGACAGTGGCGGAGCAGGCCGTGCAGTTGGTGGCGGGGCGCGTGTTGGCTGTGGCTGTGGCGCAGTGGCGGCGCAGACGGGCGGACGGCCGGCTGATGGGCAGAGCGGGCGTCGATTCGGCCGGCTAGAACCCTATGAATGATTTGGGGATTTTGTTGCACGGGCCCACATGTCAGCTACGGACACACGTCCACGCGGTCCCACGTGTAAGCTCCGGACCCACAACCACTAATGCTGGCGGACGGAATGGACTAAAATCTGGCCGTTTGGCCTCGTCATAGTAGCTGCGCATGCACTAGGGGCAAAACTGAGCACAATTCGTTTCTGAGGGCAAATCAGAGCACATGGACACCACTGAGGGCGAAAGGATAATTAACCCTAACACATTTGATATTTCATGTGAACTTCTGATTTCAGACCATAAGATATTGACGCCTTCCCTTTGGTCGGATCACAAATGGAATCTTGTGCTATCGCAAGAAGCGTCCATTGGCAGTGGTAATTTGTCATGAACTAGCTCATTACGGTTATGCCAACAACTCCGAAAGGTGAACAGAGTCATAGCTCGCTCTACATCTCCCAATGGGTGTAGTATCTCAAGTAGCCACTCAACTCCTGTTTTGTCACATCTTTGAGTTTCAGCAAGCGCCAGAGTTCAGACATACACTCCCATAATGAAATGGCGAGTGTGCAACGACAAAGGGCATGGAAACAGTCCCCTGTTTCAGTACCACAGATTGGGCAAATGCTTGACCTCCACACCTCGCTTGTCCTTGTTCTTCCATGTTGGGAGAGAGTTAACAGCAACTCGCCCAGCAATGTTTTTTTTTGGGGTTGCCAAGCAATGTTTTTAACAGCAACTCAACTCCATATTAGCTTGTATACTTGTTCCAGGTAGACTCTTTTGCAACAAAACAATACGTCCGGTAAGGTAACTGATGCATCCATTGAGTTCCTACGTAAGGTCTTCTTAGCCCCCGCTTTCCATTGAAATTTCCCCACATCCCCCGTGAAAAAAAGGAAAAAAAAGGAACCTTCCCCACATTTTTTTTCCACTGAAACTGACCTCGATCAGAACATTACTCATTTTTGAGCCTGGTACCTAACTTCGACCTAGGCTACAGCTCAAATATACTACCGTTTGAGAGTAATCAACATGATAGAGCACTTACTTTGCGAATAATTAACAAGGTGGAACAAGATGGAGAAACGTGAACAATTGTACTTCCATGGCTAGAAAGCCTAGAAAGCAGTAATACAATGGAACAATTTGGAACATGATAGAACACTTTCTTTGCCAAATAATTAACATGTCATAAAAGCGACGGGAATAATCGCTCAGGCAGCAGTGTGCATATATAATATGAAACCAGAATGCTTGAGAGTCATGCTCTCGTGTCGGAATAGGATCATTTTAATTATTACATTTTTGAGGAAAATACGAATTATTATGTGTTTCTTATAATAGAAAGAAACACGTATTTCTTTTGATGGACCTGCCCAGTAACACGGTTTCTTTTGTCCTTTAATTTTCTTATAAGAGAAGAAACAAGTATTTCTTTCCATTTTCTTTTGTTGTATTATTTCGGTTTAGCTTTTGGTTTATTTCCACTTTTGTATAGTCCATTTCTTTTATTATATATGTAGAAATATTGAAATATTTGTTCAAAATTACGTGAGCACATATTTCTAACATATATGAACAATTTCTCACAACTGTATAGAAAAATTCAGAAGTATTCGAAACATGTATTTTTTTTCCAAATGTATGAATATTTCTATTTGCATGCAGAAACATTTGTTATATATGAGATGATTTTTTCGAGTGTATGTACATTTATATTCATATACTTGAATATATTTATATTTATAATAATCCATCATTAAACTTATTATATACTAATTTTCAAATTATAAATAAAAATTATTATTCATGTTTGTAAAAAAAAGAAAATGTGAATTATTCATTTATGCATGCTGCTGTGGCGCCACAATTAGAGCATCTCTAGCAGATCCCATAACAGTATAGGTTGAAAAACCCACCAAATAAGTCCCGTAAAACAGGAGATCCTTAATTTTTTTTGCAAGACCCCGTATATTTGCCCTGTATAACCCAGACTTGCAGTTTTCGAGTCAGTTTTGAGGGAAACCCTAAAGCGGCCAGTGCCGGAGCAGGCGGCCTGGTGGCGTAGCACTCGAGCAGCGAGCAGGCTGAAGAGCTCGGCAACAGCTGGCAGGAGTGGCGCCGGAGCAGGCGGTTAAGCCTGGGGTGACCTAACACGGGGCTGAAGGCGGTCGACCCTGGGGTGGCACCGGCCGGAGGTGAGTAGCTAGCTCCTGCATGCGTGACATGCTTGTGTTCTGGTCGTGCGTCCATGCGTGAGCTCCGCCCGTGCGTCCATGCGTGCGTTTTGGCCGGCAACATTGTTCGAGTTGGAGTTCAAGTTCGTCCATCCGTGCTTCCCATGGGTGCGTCCTGACCGTCCCATGCGTGCATCCCATCGACATCAGCCGTCCCATGCATGCGTTTTGGCATCGGGCCATGTTCTAGTTTGAGCACATCGGCTTGGGGTTTAAGATTGGTTTGGTGGAAGCGTCCCTACTCCTCCGTAGAGGAGCCGCGGGTATATATTGATTGAGGGCAGGAATAACCCCTGCCGTGGTTTATAAGTCTTCAACCGATCGCTAGGATACGGCAGGATAAGAGATAGGAGGTTACAAGGGAGAGGAAGAGATAAGTAGTTAAGATTACAATGAGATATATCTCTAATTGTAACCCCCTTCCTTAATCTGAACTACGTATCCTAGATTAAGATTATTCTTGAATGCTTCAAATGGCTTGTATGGTAGAGCTTTGGTGAATCCATCAGCTACTTGATCTTTGGAAGGAATAAAACGTATCTCCAACTTCTTCTCTGCAACTCTTTCTCGTACAAAGTGAAAATCTATTTCAATGTGCTTGGTTCTGGCATGAAAGACATGATTGGCACTTATATAAGTAGCACCCAAATTATCACACCATAGACATGAAGTACAATGTTGCTTTACACCCAATTCCTCAAGCAAAGATTCAAGTCAAATAATTTCTGCAGTAGCATTTGCCAATGATTTGTACTCAGCTTCAGTACTTGACCTTGACACTGTTGCTTGTTTCCTGGCACTCCATGAAATAAGATTAGAACCAAAGAAAACAGCAAAACCTCCTGTGGATTTTCTATCATCATTGCAGCCTGCCCAATCTGCATGAGGAAAAGCACTAACAAGTGTAGATTTGGAACTGTTTGAAATGTAGTCCCAAGTCTACAGTATGCTTAATATATGGTATGATTCTTTTTACAGCTGTCCAATGGGCAGAAGTAGGAGCATGCAGGTATTAACATACTTTGTTAACAGAAAATGAGATATCTGGTCGTGTCAAGGTTAAGTATTGCAAGGCTCCAATGGCACTTCTGTATCTAGTGCTTTCCTTCTCATTAAGTGGTTCCCCTTCATAAGCTGACAACTGTTACGATGAGGATAATGGTGTGGGTGAAGGCTTGCAATCCTTCATTCCCATCCGAGCCAAGAGTTCAGTAGCATATTTTTCCTGTTTCAACACTATACCATCCTGAACCTTCTTAACTTCAATGCCTAAGAAGAAACTCAAATCACCAAGATCCTTTAAGGCAAATTCTAAGCTTAGATCATGTAAGAGAGCATCGGTAGCATTCTGAGAAGAACTTGCAACTATAATGTCATCAACATAAATGAGCACAAAGATAACATTATTGGCCTTATTGTATATGAAGAGAGATGTGTCAGCTTTTGATGCAATGAAGCCAAGATATTTCAACTGCATACTTAACCTGGAGTACCATGCTCTAGGTGCTTGTTTCAAACCATAGAGAGCCTTGTCAAGCTTGCATACATAATGTGGTTTTTGCTTGTTTTCATAACCTGGTGGTTGCCTCATGTAGACCTCCTCTTCCAGAAAACCATGCAAAAACGCGTTCTGTACATCTAGCTGTCTTAAGCTCCATCCCCTAGAAACAACAATAGATAGCACAAGTCTTATGGTTGCTGCTTTTACCACAGGACTAAATGTATCCTCATAATCAATACCATAACGCTGCTTAAAACCTTTAGCAACAAGATGTGCTTTATATCTGTCAATGGAGTCATCTGCCTTTTTCTTGATCCTATACACCCACTTACAATCAATGATGTTTTTACCTTTTTGGTTTGGTACCAAATGCCATGTCTTGTTTCTCATCAGGGCTGTATACTCCTCATCCATAGCCTTTTTCCACTTTTGATCTCCAAGTGCATCATCTAGCTAGTTTTGTTGGCTCTCCTGAAATACACAACATGCCATACGGTATAGTGCCATCAGTTGTGACTCTGGGTGTGGCTGACTGTTGCTGTACACGCGGGCACCCAGAATCGCTGGTTGTAGACGAACCCGGAGAAGAAACAGGTGTTGCCGCACCAGATCCGGTGGTCACAGGTGTGGCCTGTCCATCAGCAGCCACACCATCTGTTTCCGCAGATGATCCCACACAAACCGCGCCAGGTGGGCCTGATGGCCGCATGTGCACGCCGCGCCTCGCAGCGCTGGCCGCATGCGCGGGCCGCTCGAGGGAGATCCTCCGCGTGATGACGTGGCAGTCGTGGGGCGGCTCGCCCGCGTCTGGCTCTCCTGACCAACCGACTCGTGATCCGGAGAGGATGCCCATGCCAGATCCGAGGAGGATTGACGCGCATGGGTGGCAGGCGCCGCCAAATCTTCCTTGAACGACGTGCTTGCTTCGTCTTCTTCTTCTATATGAAATATAGCTCCGTTTTTTATGAGACTTTGATCATTCTGATTGTTTTGAACTCCGTTTTCTTCAGGTACCTGCGCACACGGGAGACAAGAACTGGTTCCAGCAGGGATATTATTGTCATGTTGGTTAGTGCAATTGTTTCCCCCGTGATCAAAAGATCGAAGTGTTGATGGAAGAAGAAGAATTTCATGATGGAGAAGGGCGCCGACATTAGGATGGAGGGATTCGAAAGGGAAAACTGATTCATCAAACACAACATCTCGAGATATGTAAACTCGGCATGTGGGAACATCTAAACACTTGACGCCTTTATGCATAGGACTATAGCCCAAAAACACACATCTTTTTGAGCAAAACGCAAGTTTGCGTGTGTTGTATGGTCTTAGGTTCGGACAACATGCACAACCGAAGATTCGTAGGGATTTGAAATCTGGTTTTGTTCCATACAAACGTGTGATGGGACTTTCAAATTTTACGACTTTGCTTGGTCCAATATTTATGAGATATGTGGCAGTGAGAAAGGCTTCATCCCAGAATTTTAGAGGCATGGAAGCATTGGCTAGGAGTGCTAGTCCTACCTCAACGACATGGCGATGTTTGCGTTCAGCCGACCCGTTTTGCTGATGAGCATGGGGACAAGAGACATGGTGAGAGATTCCAATTTTTTGGAAAAAGGAATTTAGTTTCTCATACTCACCACCCCAGTCGGTTTGCATAGCAAGATTTTTTGAGTTGAGTTGGCGTTCAACAAGGTTTTGGAAGTTGGTAAAAACTTGGAAAACATCAGATCATTTCTTTAGCAAATAGATCCAAGTGAACTTGCTATAATCATCGATGAAACTAACATAATACGAGAATCTACTAACTGATGTGGGAGCCGGTCCCCATACATCTGAAAAAATGAGCTGCAATGGAGCAGTGGAAACACTTGTTGATATAGGATAGGGTAACTTATGACTCTTAGCTTGCTAGCAAGCATCACAAATTGACTCAATGCTAGACTCATAAGGAAGATTATTCTTGCTAAGGACGCGTTGAATTATAACTGAAGAGGGATGACCGAGATGACTATGCCACTTTGCCGAGGAAGGTTTGGTGACACTCCACGCTTGTTTATTCGACCATGATGAAGATGAAGATGATATGAGTGGATATAGGCCTCCCTCACACTTTCCTCTAAGGATGTCCCTCCTCGTTGCCAAGTCCTTGATCACAAAAGAGTGAGGATAAAATATTATGAGAACATTGTTGTCAAGGGCAAAACAAGATTTTTTGAAGATGCAAGTCTTTTACGGTGGTTTTAACAATTGATTTACCAACATGAGTAATGTCCATTCCAATTCCACTTGCCGTGTGTATCTGATCACCGTCGTGGTACCTTTCCCGCATTGTCGGCTTGTCGAGCTCCCCTGTGATATGTTCAGTGGCGCTGGAGTCTGCATACCAGTTGGTGCCGATGCCATAGTTGTTGGTGACGAGGTTGGCTGCCTTCTTCTCTTCATGATCGTCATCGTACCGATGCCAGCAGGCTCTTGCCCCGCCAGCATGGAACTTGTAGTAGATTTGGCACTCCGGGTAGTCGCCTTCTTGCTGCTGCTGTTGTTATGGTTGAGGGAAAAAACGTTGCTGATGACCGCCGCCGCCACCTCCGTGACTAGGAGAAGGAGAGGAGCGGTTTCCTCGACCGCGTCCTCCTCTTTTGCTTCGGCCACGACCTCCCCTGCCACGGGACTGCCCGCTCCCACTGTAGATGGCATTGGCAGAGGAGCGGAATCCTGCTGGACTGTCCCCCAGCATCTCCATCCGCTGATCAAACGCAACGATCTGCGTGAAGAGGTCGTCGACGGTGATGGAGTTCTTGATGGCACCAGCCGCTGCCACGATGGGATCATAGTCCCGATCAAGGCCAGCAAGGATGTAGTCCACCATCTTCGGATCGGTTACCGGACGCCCAGCCGCAGCTATCTCGTCCCCGAGATTTTTCATCTTGGCGATGAAGGCGCTGCTTGACATGTCTCCTTTATTGGTGTTGGAGATGGCCATCCGAAGATTGGTTATGTGGGATTGCGACTGCGCGGCGAATAGAGTGGTAAGAGCAGTCCAGAGATCGAAGGTACTGTCCTTACCGACAACTTGCGCCAGGATTTCTTGCGTGAGAGAATTCAGCAGGTAGCTCAGAACCTGCTAATCCTTCGACAACCACGGGCCGTACAAAGGGTTGGGTTCTATGGCCGTGGTTTTGTCCGCCTTGGTGACCTATGTTGTCTTTGGCGGCGCGGCGTCGCTGCCGTCGAGGAGATGGTCACTTGCGCGCCTCGCAGTGCCGGCATGACCTGCGCCTTCCATAGGAGGTAGTTCCCCCTTGCGAGCTTCTCTGTTGGTGGAGCACCTAGGTTGAGGCCGACGGCGCTCGAGGTCGTAGCCATGGCGATGGAAGTGTGTTAGGGTTTTTGGTTTCGCTAGATGATAGGAAGAGACGTGGCACTGTATACCATGTAAGATTGGTTTGGTGGAAGCATTCCTACTCCTCCGTAGAGGAGCCACGGGTATATATTGATCGAGGGCAGGAATAACCCCTGACGTGGTTTACAAGACTTCTACCGATCGCTAGGATACGGCAGGATAAGAGATAGGAGATTTACAAGGGAGAGGAAGAGATAAGTAGTTAAGATTACAATGAGATATATCTCTAATTCTAACATGGGGAAGAAGAAGCATGGGGACAAAAAGGTTTAGGCATAGCAAAGTCATAAGTCACAACAACATCAATTCACAAACAGTCAGCCCCCCATCAGCGTGAAGTCTAATACATGATAAATACAACGAAAAAAAATAGTGTGCTCCAAATATAGAGAGACCCTTCTCGAAATGCTACACACGTTATAGCGCGTTAATAGCATGCTATATTTCAAAATAGCGTTTGCAAAAAAAACTGAATAGTATATCCAAAAATAAAGTATTTCAACAACAAAATTTCCCCTAGGAGAGATACGTGCACAAGTGCCAAATCCAAGGCAGTTTGTCCTTGTACTACTATTGATGATGTGCTTGACACACCAATGTCTACGTGTAGAAAACAAGAAAAAATAGTAATTCTGTACGCTAGAGGCAACATTAGTATTCGTATTCAGAAAAGTACTCTATATATGTTCTGAGCCACAAGAAAGTAAAAGTTATATTCAGAGTACTCTACATTTTAAACATCAGCTATAAGTCTATAACCAACAGCTAGAATTTTACTTGCTTCCACTCTAAATTCATATTGAGAGAAGTACTAAATATTTTAGTGGAACTACAAATTTTAGACTGACCAAGCACAGTGCGACATCTCAACATCAACATCAAAGAAAGCAGCATCTACGGGGAGTGAGAAAGGTGTGGCCGAGGGTGTTTTTCGGCTTGCTGGGCTGTGGCATGGTTTCCTTTTTTTTTGAATTTTCCTCACGTGTACGCTATAACGCTACATGCTACAACGTTAGAGCGCCGTGTAGCTCACTAATTACGTGAATAGCGCAATAGCGGCTGAATTTGCTAAAATATAGCGTTTCCTGTCCAAATACGCTATAACCGCGCTATAGCGTCGTTATAGCATGCTATGTTTTGTATCATCAAATTATTATCCATATCATACTCCTAGAGCGGATTACTCACGCATGGTTGGCGAGAGCATGATTCCATGTTAGATAAGGGGTTGACAGAGTTGATGGGGAAGATTCCCTCTCTATGCAGGCAAAACCCTAGCCTCCAGCAGCCCTCCAGGAAGAATAATAATGGTGGCGGTGTCTCCATGTTGCAAAAAAATTGAGGATAAATACAGAAGGATTTTGGGGCAATATAAAGCTAAGGGCACCAGAGGCCAGCTAAGGGGGCCAATGGGCCCTAGTCGCCCCATGTAAGGTGGCCCCCTAGGCACCCTGGGCAACCCCTTGGCCCAATTCCAGGCCCCTTGTCCATCAGTTGTTGCAAAACTGTATCTCCCATTTTATTTTATTTGCCCGAACAATTTCCCATTCAAACATATGACACATGAAACTTTTGCTGAAAACAACAGTAGTCCCAATTAGTTTTTATTCATAGCAACTATTGAGTGTAGACATTACTAGCGAAAACCTTATACACAGGGGTATAGCAGTAGTGCTGGTTAGAACAGAGCGCTACTGCTAGTTACCCGTAGCGCGTGTCAACAAAGAGCGCTGCAGCTATGGTTGTAGCAGTAGCGTGTCTGCAGGTAAAAGTGCTACTGCTATAATTCCCACACTGTTGCCGGTAGGCTAGGAATATTAATAGCAATGCTGCAAAAAGCACGCTACCACTAAGTGACTTGTAGTAGCGTGTTTTCTGTATAGAGCGCTACTGCTAGAAGAAGGAAATAAAATGGAAAAGAAATAGATAAGTAAATGAAAATGAAAGAAGTAGAAAAAGAGAAATTAAAAAAACAAAAGTGTAAAGAAAAACAAAGGAAAAATAAAAATAAAGGAGAAAGGCATAGCAGTAGAGCTTGTTGTCACAAAGCGCTATATTACTCTAGCAGTAGCGCGTTTTATATACACGCCCTATAGCTACATTCCTTAGATAAAAGGAAAATAAATAACTACTTCCTATAGCAGTAGTGCGTTTTGGTAGAAAGCGCTATATCTAACTTAGCTATTTTGTCATAACCCCCCGCGGGGTCAAAATTTTGCTAAGCCTTCCCCCCTATCCCCCAACTCTGTCACCGCCATCGATCGCCCTGCCCGATCGAGCATGCCCTCGACTTCACCGCCGCCGCACGAGGCCGCCCTCAACCTCACCTCTGCCGCTCGAGCCCTCCCAGGACTGCCACCGCCCAAGCCCGAGCCCGCCCTCTCTCTCTCTCTCTCTCTCTCTCTCTCTCTCTCTCTCTATCTCCTAGGGCAATTCATATGTTGCTGCTGTGATGATGTTCATATGAACCCTAGGTATTCATATGAACCCTTGATTTGTTTAGGGTAGTAGGCATTTTTTTAGCATTGAGGAAAAAAGATTAGATTTTTTTTTAGGAAATTAGCTAGGGCAAATTTTTATGAAAATGCGTAA
The DNA here is from genome assembly GCA_021605145.1 of Aegilops bicornis. Lineage (NCBI taxonomy): Eukaryota > Viridiplantae > Streptophyta > Magnoliopsida > Poales > Poaceae > Aegilops > Aegilops bicornis. The sequence continues at coordinate 81,844,762 of CM038675.1, read as the reverse complement.
ACAATGATTCCATTTAGCTTTAAAGTAATAATATAAACAAAAAATAGAGCATTTAGCTATAAAAAATTATTTGGACTATGGACCTGTATCTGGTCCAAATTTCATTCAAATGAAATTTGAATTATTTGGACTATGGACCTGAATATTTTTAAAGAAATTGGGTGTAGGTACTAAGGTCTTGCTATGGAAACTTTGGTGAGGTCAGAAGGGTTAGAGAAAATGGAGTTCCTTTGCAATTTCTAACACTAGTAGAAAACAGGGCTTTCGTTTGGCCAGAAAAGAGCATTAATCCCGACTGCATTACGAACCGGGACTAATGTGAGCATTAGTCCCGGTTCGAGCGGCAAGGGCACCGTATAGGCATTACTCCCGGTTCAAATGCGACCTTTATTCCCGATTGGTGCCACGAACCGGTACTAAAGGGTGCGATGCCCATTAGTGCCGGTTCGTGCCACGAACCGGTACTAATGGGGTTGAGACCTTTAGTACCTTTTCGTGCAACGAACCGGTACTAATGGTCCCATTTCCAAACTCTAACCCCCCCCCCCCCCGTGTATCGCCATTTAAGTTTTGAAAAACACAAAAGAAAATGATAAAAAATTCAAAAAATAAATTTTTTCGAGATGTAGTTATATTACTACGTCTACTAATTAGAAAAATTTTAAAACTTAAATTTGGACATGTTTTGCAAAAAGTGTAGGGAAAAAGTAAAACGACTATAACTTTTGCATACGATGTCGGAAAAAAAAACGTATAATATATGAAAAAATTTAGCACAAAAATCCACATCTGATTTTGACGGCCTACGCCCTGTTTGCAAAATTTTAGAATCCTCAAATTCTAAAAGGAAAAAAGTTATGCTCAAATTTCAGTTTTTTTGTTGATTTTTTGTTAAATCTGGTCAAACTATGGTCAAACTACTTATTCAGGAAGTATTAGTGTTACTAAATAATTATTCAAGAATATTAGTGTTACTAAATAATTATGGTCAAACTACTTATTCAAGGAATATTAGTGTTACTAAATAATTATTTTAGTTTTTTTAAATTTTGGTCAAATCTGGTCAAACTATGGTCAAACTACTTATTCAAGAAATATTAGTGTTACTAAATAATTATTGTTTTTTACAACAATAGTTTCAAACTCAAACAGTGAAATGTGTGACTTCATGTTCAAGCTAAATTCCTAAGGGTTAATAGGATTGACATCTTACTATTGTCAGGAAAACAACAAGTGCAGATATGGAAACGTGGGAGAATAGAACCCGGAAGTTAAGCGTGCTCAGGCTGGAGTAGTGAGAGGATGGGTGACCGTCTGGGAAGTTAGATGATTTGGAATGATGAGTGGTGATTAGAGATTAGAGGTTAAATTGAGCAGTGATGAGGGGTGATTAGAGATTAGAGGTTACAATAATTCAAAAATTTGAAATTCAAATTTTTTTTTTCCAAAAAATCAAAAAAAAATCAAAAAAGAATCGTAAAATTTCCTTTAGTACCGGTTGGTGTTACCAACCAGGACTAAAGGTGGACCTCCAGGCAGCGGCCACATGGACGGCCTTTAGTCCCGGTTTGTGTAAGAACCGGGACTAAAGGAGGAGGCTTTAGTAACGACCCTTTAGTCCCGGTTCCAGAACCGGGACTAAAGGCCCTTATGAACTGGGGCAATAGGCCCTTTTTCTACTAGTGTAATAAGGCAAGTATTGTTTGTATATTTGTTCTAAGACAATTTGGATGAAAAGAAAATAGTGTGTGTGTGTGTGTGTGTGTGTGTGTGTGTGTGCATGAGAGAGGAATAGCTAGAACAGAATCTGGGTTCTGTCATAGGCAGAGAAGTGTTTAGTGAGGTCGTTTTGCAAAGGTTTTTGGTTTTTGAAAAGACCACAATTTTTCAAGGAAAAGAATTTAGGCAAGTTTTATTTTAAAGATGACCCCTTCCTAGACTTTCAGCTTTAGACAAAAACAAAAGTATTTAGCTATAAATAAAAAACAGTAGCTATAGCATTTAGCTATAAACAAAAAATTGATTATTTTTCTTTTCAAAACTTTGTTAAAGTAATTGTTTCTATGTAAACGAAAAACAAGATTGATGTTATATGATATATGTCATTGATGTTCATTTGCATATTCCATTATTGTTGATTATATCTTTTCATGGAAGTGGTCATGTTATATGCAAATTCCTCAATAGTGTTTGCTCATGTTATATACAACATTGAAGTGGTTCGATTGTGCCCAAGTGGCCTTTTGTTGTTTGCAGGGAATGATTTCGACTGGCCTATGTTTTGCCAGAATGTTGATTCATTTCCGCTCTGGCAAATTTCAGGCGCTCTATTTGTCCACTTTGTAGCAAAGGTCATGCCGAAATTTTCCGTGAATTTCAGCATGACTTGTGCTACAAACTAGGACATATCGAGTTCCCGAGATTTGTCGCAACGGGAATGAATCAACATTCCTGCAAAGCATAGGTCTTTTTTATGCCATTATTCATTTTATTAGGTCTAGAATTAATTGACTAGATCTAATTGTAGGAAAGTTGGGTAGCAACGACGAAGTACAGGGTTCTGGTGAATGCAACATCTACGCAGCGGCAGACGCCTATTTGAACCTTCTCCGTGAGCAATGGTTGTTGCAGGGCCCACCTGTCACATCCGAGACTGAACCGACATCAAGACCAGCGCCGATACTGACACCGGCGCCGAGACCGGCGCAGATACCGGCACCGAGACTGGCGAAGCCGGTATAGAACGGAAATCGAAGAGGATACGACGCCCAAACCAGCTCATCACTACTAGATTGGTGGTCACGGAGGAGGACTCCGACAATTTTGAGCCAAAAGAGCCTGCGGAGGCGCACGCATGCTACGGCAATCCCTCCTAACTAAGCTGCACCAGGTATTCTTGTTCCTGGGCCGGGATGAAATCAAATATACTGATCCAGATAAAGACCCAACAATGAAGAAGATAAACAAACGTGCCATGGAAAAGTTTAGTGGCGCGTTGTCTTCCTGGAAAGTAAGGGTGAAACATCGGATCATCGCCAAAAGGAACCCTACTCCGAGATTGTAAAGGATACCGACAATTACTGAAGAGCAATTCAAAATATTCAAGAAGGCTTGCGTTACCAAAGAAATCAAAGAAAAGTCGGAGTACATGAAGGGGATCCAAGAGAGACATGGGTGCCACCACCTCGGAAGCCGTGGTTACGCGGGGAAGAAGCCCATATGGGCCAAGGAGGACACGGAACGCGAAAGTCTGGGGATCCCAGACCCCTTGGCGGAGTTCACCATCCCGCAGGAGTGTGATGTCATTAGGGCCCGGTACCGTTGGTACCAAGTCAACAAGGTTTTCGATACAGACGCAGTCACGAAGGAGTTCATGAAACTTCTAGTAATTATTAACTTACCCCCTAATTTTAGTTTCTGATCAATTCGACAACATGTTAAGTCAGATTTGTAAACGATCCACGTTCCTTTTGCAGAAAGAGTATCAAAGGATTGCGGCCGAAAGCAACTCACCGTCTGAGGCATTGGCGAGGCCCAAGTGGGACATCCAATTCATCCGGGCCTTGAACATATTGAAAGGACTCCCGGTGGACATTTGGCCGTCGTATGGACGTGTGCATGGCGTCGGAGACGGCGCCAGGTGGAAGAAGTACTACCGTGAGACCACAGAGGAGAGAAAGGAAAGACGGAGGTTAAACGAAGAAAACATCGACAAGAAGGTTGAGATTGCGGTTGAGAAGAAAACATCGACAAGAAGGTTGAGATTTCCGCAAAACAGGAGATGGCAGCTTCGTATAGTGTCTTGGTTCCGGCTATCGTCAGTTCGACCAAGAAAAATACAAATAAAGATGCAGTGGACTTTCCCTTTTCCAACTTCTTCGGGAGAAGCTCGTTTAGCACACCTAGCAGCCCGTCATCCGTCTCTGGCGTGCTCAGCGGGGTTTCGTATTGGGCTGAGCTTGACGTCCTCACGGTACCTGTCACACCGACCCTCTTCAATATATGTATAATGTCCCGTTTCTGTAGCTTTTAAGATATCTCACATCGCAGACATGTCTTTGCATGCCGACGTAGCCCCATGCACCATACTGTACACCATCGACAGCCAGAAGGTGGATGTGGGAAAAGTGACGATAGTGAAGCCGAAGGAACAATTATTCCACAGCCAGCCGACCCCCCTAACGTCTTCAAGGTTTCCATGGCCAGTGTTGAACCGGGCCACGCGAATTTGGCTCCTCCAGTAGAACTAGGGGGAGATTACGACAAGACCCCACGGCGGCTTGGCGACTGCAAGCATTGGGTCTTGTTGTGGCTGAAGAGTCTGCTTTGTCTGGAGGCGGCCGAGAGCACACCCACGACCAAGCAGCCTCAGCAAGGTATGAACACCAACACCCCACCTACCCAATTAGCGCCGCCTATCGTGCCGGTGAGGAAGAGGCTCCATTTGTGGCTGATGACGTCGCCACCGTCGAAGAAGCAATGCATGATGCAATCGATGAGGGGTTTGAGCATGATGAGTTGTTGGCTCTACAGTATCTCAATAGTATTTCAATTAGCGGCGATGACCCTCTACAGTATCTCAATACCGACACCTCTAACGATGGAGAATTGTTGGCTCAAAAGTATGAGTACTCAGGGGTTGAGCATGATGAGTTGGTGCACGAGTTGCCGGAGGATGAATGTATTGTAGGCTCAATTCCAGTAGCAAAGAAGAATAGGAAGAGATCGAGGAAAGGTAACAAAGCTGCTTCTATGATCTAGCCGCCTCAGCAGCCTCGGGTTCAAGACCATATACCTATCCCCGGTGCGGCAAAATGTTATATCGCCGGTGATCCGATCCTACCTAAGGTAGCGGTAGAGGCCATATACTACGATTTAAGGAGACTTCATGACGATGTGTTCCGGAGAGAAAAAAGCCTGGTCGCCTAAAAAATCCAGGATACCCGATCTACGTGGTTAACGTGCCGCAACAAAGGTTGTACGTCGACACATTCCCTGCGGAGAAGTTCTTCCTTCGATTCGATTTCATCTTCGACATGTTTCACTTGAAAAAGCAAGATTTTACGTTTGTCCGCCTTTTTGCCTTCTACATGAACTACATCATCAGGATTGAGCAGATACCTTATATTTGTGTCGCTGACCCGTACTTCATGCACGAGGGCTTCTTGGCAGTCTGCCCAAAGCACCGTCAATACGCGAGTAACTACATCGCTGATTTCATGGTTGGCAATAAGGACAAGGAGACAATTCGAGTGCCTTATCATCCCATGTAAGTCATCTGCGCGGATATCCTTCCTTCCATTTCAATCATTCATTTGCACGCGTGGAGGCTAATTTTAGGTGTACTTATTTTGCGCAGCAACGGGCGCGCTGTCCTCATCATCCTTTACCCCCGATTCTCCCATGCTCTTTACTTGGACTCGTCGAAGAACATGAAGAAAAATGATTTCACCCACATTAAGTCTGTTCTCGATTGTGCTATCTTTACCAACAGCCTACGGGGTGGAGAGATCACGCTCAAGAAGATAAGGAACCGCGCGCCCACCTTCAGCCATAAGACCGACTTCTGCTGCATCAAGCAACCGAGTGGTACTCTCAGTGATGGATTCTATGTCCTCCACCACATGCTGGAGTACAGACGGGATCAGCAGAACCTTCGCATGTCACCTAGATCCGGCGATGCCCATATTCTGCAATGGGAAAAGAACCTAGGAGATATCATGGATCATCGACTTCAAGCTGAGTTCTATGACATCCAGCGTGAACTTGCCCAAATCATCATGAAGGAGGTCATAAAAAAATAGGGATGTTTTACGAAGACGGGAAAATGTCGTGGGAAGACGTCTGAACACGCATATCGGCTCAGCGTCTCGACTTGAAGCCTTTCACTGCGCCAGAGGAATATCTCCCTGACTTGGATGTATGGCACGACATGTTGGAGTGATTGACGATATATGACAAAGTGTCTGTTTAGTCTATACTTTCTCTATGACGAAACTTTGAGTTATGCACGATGAAACTTTATTTGTGATGTAATTAAACTGTCCTCCTCAACTCGCGAAGTTCACTACAGTTAGGGAATTTTGGGTACGATGAACTTTGCTATTTATGCCTATGATATGTTGCTTCTATTTTTTCCAAGTCTGTCTCTTTCTGTTGCTCAACTATATATGTTGCATATTATCGACCTGATGTGACGATACAGGTACATAGATCTGTTGGGGAACGTAGTAATTTCAAAAATTTCCTACGCACACGCAAGATCATGGTGATGGCATAGCAACGAGAGGGGAGAGTATTGTCCACGTACCCTCGTAGACCGTAAGCGGAAGCGTTATGACAACGCGGTTGATGTAGTAGTACGTCTTCACGATCCGACCGATCCAAGTACCGAACGTACGGCACCTCCGAGTTCAGCACACGTTCAGCTCGATGACGATCCCCGGACTCCGATCCAGCAAAGTGTCGGGGATGAGTTCCGTCGACCTGACGACGGCGTGGTGACGATGATGATGCTCTACCGGCGCAGGGCTTCACCTAAACTCCGCGACGATATGACCGAGGTGGAATATGGTGGAGGGGGGCACCGCACACGGCTAAGAGATCCAAGGGATCAATTGTAGTTGTGTCTAGAGGTGCCCCCCTGCCCCCGTATATAAAGGAGCAAGGGGGGAGGGGGCGGCCGGCCTAGGAGGCGCGCCAAGGGGAGTCCTACTCCCACCGGGAGTAGGACTCCCTCCTTCCTTGTTGGAGTAGGATAAGGGGAAAGAGGGGGGAAGAAGAAGGAAAAGGGGCTGTGCCCTTGTCCAGTCGGACCAGAGGGGGCGCAGGCCTCCTTCCTTTTGGCCTCTCTCCTCTATTCCCGTATGGCCCAATAAGGCCCATATACTCCCCGGCGAATTCCCGTAACTCTCCGGTACTCCGAAAAATACAATCACTCGGAACCTTTCCGAAGTCCGAATATAGTAGTCCAATATATCGATCTTTACATCTCGACCATTTCGAGACTCCTCGTCATGTCCCCGATCTCATCCGGGACTCCGAACTCCTTCGGTACATCAAAACTCATAAACTCATAATAAAAGCATCGCCGTAACCTTAAGCGTGCGGACCCTACGGGTTCGAGAACTATGTAGACATGACCTAGAACTATTCTTGGTCAATAACCAATAAGCGGAACCTGGATGCTCATATTGGCTCCTACATATTCTACGAAGATCTTTATCGGTCAAACCGCATAACAACATACGTTGTTCCCTTCTTGGCAAGTCTCTTTACTCGATTCGTAATGCATCATTCCGTAACTAACTCATTAGCTACATTGCTTGCAAGGCTTATAGTGATGTGCATTACGAGAGGGCCCAGAGATACCTCTCCGAGCAATCGGAGTGACAAAACCTAATCTCGAAATACGCCAACCCAACATGTACCTTTGGAGACACCTGTAGTACTCCTTTATAATCACCCGATTCGTTGTGACATTTGGTAGCACCAAAGTGTTCCTCCGTAAGCAGGAGTTGCATAATCTCATAGTTACAGGAACATGTATAAGTCATGAAGAAAGCAATAGCAACATACTAAAACGATCAAGTGCTAGGCTAACGGAATGGGTCATCTCAATCACATCATTCTCCTAATGATGTGATCCCATTAATCAAATAACAACACATGTCTATGGTTAGGAAACATAACCATCTTTGATTAATGAGCTAGTCAAGTAGAGGCATACTAGTGACTATATGTTTGTCTATGTATTCACACATGTATCATGTTTCCGGTTAATACAATTCTAGCATGAATAATAAACATTTATCATGAAATAAGGAAATAAATAATAACTTTATTATTGCCTCTAGGGCATATTTCCTTCAGTCTCCCACTTGCACTAGAGTCAGTAATCTAGTTCACATCATCATGTGATTCAACACTAATATTCACATCTGTATGTGATTAACACCCATAGTTCACATCGACATGTGACCAACACCTAAAGGGTTTACTAGAGTAAATAATCTAGTTCACATCGCTATGTGATTAACACCCAAAGAGTACTAAGGTATGATCATGTTTTGCTCATGAGAGAAGCTTAGTCAACGGGTCTGCCACATTCAGAGCCGTATGTATTTTGGTGTAAATATTCTAAGTCTACAATGCTCGCACGGAGCTACTCTAGCTAATTTCTCCCACTTTCAATTTGTATCCAGATTGAGACTTAGAGTCATCTGGATTGGTGTAAAATGCTTGCATCGATGTAACTCTTTCTGACGGGCTCTTTTATCACCTCCATAATCGAGAAATATTTCCTTAGTCCTCACTAAGGATGTTCTTGACCCATGTCGATGATCTACTCCTAGATCACTATTGTACTCCTTGCCAAATTGAGCAAGGTATACAATAGGTCTGGTACATAGCATAGCATACTTTATAGAACCTATGGTGAGGCATAGGGAATGACTTTCATTCTCTTTTCTATTTTCTTCCGTGGTCGGGATTTGAGTCTTACTCAATTTCACACGTTTGCAACACAGGCAAGAACTTTTCTTTGACTGTTCCATTTTGAACTACTTCAAAATCTTGACAAGGTATGTACTTATTGAAAAACTTATCAAGCGTCTTGATCTATCTCAATAGATCTTGATGCTCAATATGTAAGTAGCTTCTTGAGGTCTTTCTTTTAAAAACTCCTTTCAAATACTCCTTTATGCTTTCTAGAAAAATTATACATCATTTACGATCAACAATATGTTAATCACATATATTTATCAAAAAGCGTTAGTGCTCCCACTCACTTTATTGTAAATACAGGCTTCACCGCAAGTCTGTATAAAACTATATGCTTTGATCAACTTATCAAAGCGTGTATTCCAACTCTGAGATGCTTGCACCAGTCCATAGATGGATCATTTGGAGCTTGCACATTTTGTTAGCTCCTTTAGGATTGAAAACCTTACGGTTGCATCATATACAACTCTTCTTTAATAAATCCATTAAAGAATGTTGTTTTGACATCCATTTGCCAGATTTCATAAAATGTGGCAATTGCTAACATGATTCGGACAGACTTAAGCAATGTTAGAGTTGAGAAAATCTCATTGTAGTCAACACCTTGAACTTGTCGAAAACCTTTTGCAACAAGTCGAGCTTTGTAGATAGTAACTCTACTATCAGGGTACGTCTTCCTCTTGAAGATCCATTTATTTAACTTGACTTGCTGATCATCGAGCAGGTCAACCAAAGTCCACATTTTGTTCTTATATATGGATCCTATCTCAGATTTTATGGCCTCAAGCCATTTCGCGGAATCTGGGCTCATCATCGCTTCCTCATAGTTCGCAGGTTCATCATGGTCTAGTAACATGACTTCTAGAATAGGATTACCGTACCACTTTGGTGCGGATCTTACTCTGGAAGACCTACGAGGTTCGGTAGTAACTTGATCTGAAGTTTCATGATCATCATCATTAACTTCCTCACTAATTGGTGTAGGAATCCTTTGGAACTGATTTACGTGATGAACTACTTTCCAATAAGGGAGAAGGTACAATTACCTCATCAAGTTCTACTTTCCTCCCACTCACTTCTTTCGAGAGAAACTTCTTCTCTAGAAAGGATCCATCTTAGCAACGAATAACTTGCCTTCGGATCTGTGATAGAAGGTGTACCCAATAGTTACCTTTGGGTATTCTATGAAGACACACTTCTCCGATTTGGGTTCGAGCTTATCAAGTGAAAACTTTTACACATAAGCATCACAACTCTAAACTTTAAGAAACGACAGCTTAGGTTTACTGTTAAACCATAGTTCATACGGTGTCGTCTCAACGGATTTAGATGGTGCCCTATATAAACGTGAATGCAGCTGTCTCTAATGCATAACCCCAAAACGATAGTGGTAAACCGGTAAGAGACATCATAGATCGCACCATATCCAATAAAGTCTTGTTACGACTTTCGGACACACCATTATCTTTGTGGTGTTCCATATGGCGTGAGTTGCGAAACTATTTCACGTTGTTTCAAATGAAGACCAAACTCGTAACCCAAATATTCATCTCCACGATCAGATCGTAGAAACTTTATTTTTCTTGTTACGATGATTTTCCACTTCACTCTGAAATTCTTTGAACTTTTCAAATGTTTCAGACTTATGTTTCATCAAGTAGATATACCCATATCTGCTCAAATCATCTGTGAAGGTGAGAAAATAACTTGATACCCGCGCGAGCCTCAACATTCATTGGACCACAAACATCGGTATGTATGATTTCCAACAAATCAGTTGCTCGCTCCATAGTTAGGAGAACGGCGTTTTAGTCATCTTGCCCATGAGGCACGGTTCGCAAGTACCAAGTGATTCATAATCAAGTGATTCCAAAAGCCCATCAGTATGAAGTTTCTTCATGCGCTTTACACCAATATGACCTAAACGGCAGTGCCACAAGTAAGTTGCACTATCATTATTAACTTTACATCTTTTGGTTTCAATATTATGAATATGTGTATCACACGATCGAGATCCAACAAACCATTTTCATTGGGTGTATGATCATAGAAGGTTTTATTCATGTAAACAGAACAATAATTATTCTCTAACTTACATGAATAACCGTATTGCAATAAACATGATCAAATCATATTCATGCTCAGCATAAGCGCCAAATAACATTTATTTAGGTTCAACACTAATCCCGAAAGTATAGGGAGTATGCGATGATGATCATATCAATCTTGGAACTACTTCCAACACTCATCGTCACTTCCCCTTCAACTAGTCTCTTTTATTCTGTAACTCCTGTTTGAGTTACTAATCTTAACAACGAACTAGTACCAAATCTTTGAGGGTTGCTATGAACACTAGTAAAGTACACATCGATAACATGTATATCAAATATACCTTTGTTTACTTTGCCATCCTTTCTTATCCACCAAATACTTGGGGTAGTTCTGCTTCCAGTGACCAATCCCTTTGTAGTAGAAGCACTTAGTCTCAGGCTTAGGACCAGACTTGGGTTTCGTCACTTGAGCAGCAACTTGCTTGCCGTTCTTCTTGAAGTTCCCCTCCTTCCTTTTGCCCTTTCCCTGAAACTAGTGGTCTTGTCTACCATCAACACTTGATGTTTTTCTTGATTTCTACCTCCGTCGATTTTAGCATCACGAAGAGCTTGGGAATCGTTCCGTTATCCCTTGCATATTATAGTTCATCACGAAGTTCTACTAACTTGGTGATGGTGACTAGAGAATTACATCAATCACTATTTTATCCGGAAGATTAACTCCCACTTGATTCAAGCGATTGTAGTACCCAGGACAATGCGAGCACATGCTCACTAGTTGAGCGATTCTCCTCCATCTTTTAGGTATAGAACTTGTTGGAGACTTCACATCTCTCAACTCGGGTATTTTCTTGAAATATTAACTTCAATTCCTGGAACATCTCATATGGTCCGTGATGTTCAAAACGTCTTTGAAGTCCCGATTCTAAGCCGTTAAGCATGGTGCACTAAACTATCAAGTAGTCATCATATTGAGCTAGCCATAGCGTTCATAACATACGCATCTGCTCCTGCAATAGGTACATCACCTAGCGGTGCATCAAGGACATAATTCTTCTGTGCAGCAATGAGGATATACCTCAGATCACGGATCCAATCCGCATCATTGCTACTAACATCTTTCAACATAGTTTTCTCTAGGAACATATTAAAATAAACATATGAAAGCAACAAACATAGGGAAGCAACAACGCGAGTTATTGATCTACAACATAATTTGCAAAAATACTACGGGACTAAGTTCATGATAAACTAAAGTTCAATTAATCATATTATTTAAGAACTCCCACTTAGATAGACATCCCTCTAATCTTCTAAGTGATTACGTGATCCATATCAACTAAACCATGTCCGATCATCATGTGAGATGGAGTAGTTTCAATGGTGAACATCACTATGTTGATCATATCTACTATATGATTCACGTTCGACCCTTCGGTCTCCGTGTTCCGAGGCCATATCTGTATATGATAGGCTCGTCAAGTATGACTGAGTATTCCGCATGTGCAACTGTTTTGCACCGTTGTATTTGAGCGTAGAGCCTATCACACCCGATCATCACGTGGTGTCTCAAAGACGAAGAACTTTCATAGCGGTGCATACTCAGGGAGAACACTTCTTGATATTTAGTGAGAGATCATCTTATAATGCTACCGTCAATCAAAGCAAGATAAGATGCATAAAGGATAAACATCGCATGCAATCAATATAAGTGATATGATATGGCCATCATCATCTTGTGCTTGTGATCTCCATCTCCGAAGCACCGTCGTGATCACCATCGTCACCGGCGCGACACCTTGATCTCCATCGTAGCATCGTTGTCGTCTCGCCAACTATTGCTTCTACGACTATCGCTACCGCTTAGTGATAAAGTAAAGCAATTACATGGCGTTGCATTTCATACAATAAAGCGCCAACCATATGGCTCACGCCGATTGCCGATAACTTCGGTTACAAAACATGATCATCTCATACAATAAAATATAGCATCACGTCTTGACCATATCACATCACAACATGCCTGCAAAAACAAGTTAGGCGTCCTCTACTTTGTTGTTGCAAGTTTTACGTGGCTGCTACGGGCTGAGCAAGAACCGTTCTTACCTACGCATCAAAACCACAACGATAGTTTGTCAAGTTGGTGCTGTTTTAACCTTCGCAAGGACCGGCGTAGCCACACTCGGTTCAACTAAAGTGAGAGAGACAGACACCCGCCAGTCACCTTTAAGCAACGAGTGCTCGCAGCGGTGAAACCAGTCTCGCGTAAGCGTACGCGTAATGTCGGTCCGGGCCGCTTCATCTCACAATACCGCCGAACCAATTTTCAAATTTGAGAATTGATGGCTCTTTAGGCCTGATCTTATTACATAATGAGTTAATTCATTTTTTACCCTCAACTTCCAGCTTTGTGATAGATTTTACTCCATTTTGAGAAATTCTCAATTTGGTACTGAGTAGGGCATGCTACTTTGTCCTCCTCTGCTGCCTGAGGAGGCCACTGCCGTGGTCGCTACAACAACACCGAGAGGATGAGGTGGAGTGCCCCGTTATAGTGAATCTAGTGAGTATGTTGCTATTTTTCAGAGCATGTTGCCAAATGCTGCATCACCACCCTCACCTCTATATCGGGGGAGGATCCTTGCCACCAACTCCAAGGAGGCCTGAGGGAGTCCTGGATTAGGGGGTGTCCGGATGGCCGGACTCCTGGACTATGAAGATACAAGATTGAAGACTTCGTCCCGTGTCCGGATGGGACTTTCCTTGGCGTGGAAGGCAAGCTTGGCGATGCGGATATGTAGATGTCCTCCCATTGTAACCGACTCTATGTAATCCTAACCCTCTCCAGTGTCTATATAAACCGGAGGGTTTTAGTCCGTAGGACGAACAACAATCATACCATAGGCTAGCTTCTAGGGTTTAGCCTCTCTGATCTCGTGGTAGATCTACTCTTGTACTACACATATCATCAATATTAATCAAGCAGGAGTAGGGTTTTACCTCCATCGAGAGGGCCCGAACCTGGGTAAAAACATCGTGTCCCTTGTCTCCTGTTACCATCGGCCTAGATGCCTGATTCGGGACCCCCTACCCGAGATCCGCCGGTTTTGACACCGACATTGGTGCTTTCATTGGGAGTTCCTCTGTGTCATCATCTTTAGGCCCGATGGCTCCTCCGATCATCAACAATGATGCGGTCCAGGGTGAGACTTTTCTCCCCAGACAGATCTTCGTATTCGGCGGCTTTGCTGCGGGCAATTAAGCAGGCCATCCGGAAGCAGATCGAAAGCTACGCCCCTGGCCATCAAGTCAGATTTGGAAGTTTCAACTACACGGCCGACGTCCGCGGAGACTTGATCTTCGACGGGGTCGAGCCACAGCCAAGTGCGCCGCAGCATCACACGGTGGGCATGATCTGGAGCTGCCGCGAGCAGTGCCTCGAGGCGCACCGATGTCGCTCCGACCCTTAGCTCGGAGCCGACCGCGCCAATCAAGGACGGGTGGCTGCCATATATACGGCGATCGAGCCGAACACCATACATCGCTTCTGGCTTCGTGACTCAAGGTGCGGACTCCTCTCCGGACTCGAACCTTCCGCACCCACCTTGCCAATCGAATCCGATTAGGCGCCGATCATGGAGTTCACCGCCCGAGACATCTTCGGCACTCTCCTTTCGGCGACATTCTGAATTCACTAAAGTCTCTCTCTTTATCAGAAGAGCCCTAGCCGGACTATGGTCAGCAAGGTTGGGATGCGGACGAGGAAGAAATTCAAAGCCCACCCACCACCCACCACTACTGGAATCAGCTACTTTGCCATATGCCAGATCTTTGCCGTCAGCTAGCGGACGACAAAGAAGCTCTTTGCCATCAGCCACCGAAAAGCCGACGACAAAGAAATGGCAGACGACAAAGAAGCTCTTTGCCATGCGCCATTTCTTTGCCGTCCGCCAGCTGACGGCAAAGAGGGAGGTGGCCCCCACCCACCCGCCTGTTTAAAAAACTTAACGCCCCACCTCTTTTGCCGTCCGCTAGCGGACGACAAAGAACAAAAAAGCTGACGGCAAAGATTTAACTCATCTAACGGCGGCCGCGCCCCACCCTGCCCCTCTCTCTCTGTTTCTCTCCCTATTCACACGCGCGCCGCCGCCCCCACCACTCTCCACCACCCCGTCGCCCCACCACTTTCCCCCGGCCACACCACTCTCCGCCGCCCCGTCGCCCCACCACCCCGCCCGGCCCCGTCGGTGCAAGCGACCCGTCGCCCATGCTCCCCAGCGTCTCGGCGCCCAGCCCCTCGCGCCTGACCCGGCTCCGCACCCCCAGCGCCCAACCACCCGGCGCCCGCCACCCCCTTCCGCCACCGTCTCGGCGCCAGCCCTTGACCCGTGGCGCCCGCCTCGGCCCGGCCCCGTCGCCACTTGCCGGCCGCCGCCAGCCGCCCCCTCCTCCACCGGCCAACTCCTCCATCGCCTTGAAGTGAGCTCTACCTCCTCTTTTTTTTCTGTATTTTTCCTGTTTTTTTAGTTTCAGGTTTATGTTTAGTTTAGATTAGTTTTAGTTTTAGTTTTAGGTTTAGTTTTAGTTTAGTTTTTTCCTTTTTTTTCTGTTTTTTAGTTTTAGGTTTATGTTTAGTTTAGATTTAGTTTTAGTTTTAGTTTTAGTTTCAGATTTAGGTTTAGGTTTAGGAAACAAGAAGAAGAAAAAAAGAGGAGAGGAGGAGAAGAGGAAGAGGAAAGAGGAAAGGAAGAAGAAGAAGAGGAGGAGGAGAAGAAAAAAGAAGAAGAGGAAGAAGAAGAAGAAAAAAGAGGAGAGGAAGAGAAGAAGAAGAGGAAATAGGAAAGGAGGAAGAAAAAGAAGAAGAAGAAGGAAAGAAGGAAGAAAATGAAGAAAAGGAAGAAGAGGAAGAAGAAGAAAAGGAAAAAGAGGAAAAAACCCGACCCGACCACGGCACTGACCCGACCCGGCACCCGACCACGACACCCGACCCGAGACCACGACCCCGACCCGACACCCGACCAGGCCCGACACCCCGACCCGAGCGACCGTCGACACCCGTAGCGACACCGACACGGCACCCGACTGACACCGACCCGAGACCGACCCGACCCGCACCCAGACCGAGCGATCCGACACCCCGACCCGAGCGACGACCCGAGTCCCCGACAATGACCCCACGATCCCGACACTCGAAACCGACACGAGACCCCAACACCGACCCCTAGCGACCCGATCGACACCCAAACCGCGACACCGACCGGCACCCAGACTGACACCAGACCGAGACCGACCCAGACCCACCCCCGAGCGACCCGACACCCGACACCCCACCCCGACCCAGGCGACCCGACACCCGACCCGAGCGGCGACGGACACCGTCACGACAACCGACCTGATCCGACACCCGACCAAACCGACACCAGGCCCCGACACCCGACCCGAGGCTGTCCGATCGACACCCGACCGCGACACCGACCACGACACCAGAGCCGACCGGCACCCGACTGTCACCAGGCCGACACCCGACCCGAAAGGCTGACCCGACACCCGACCCGAGGCGACACGAAACCCGACCCCGACAACCAACCCCGACCCGACACCCAAACCGACCGACACAGAGCCCGACACCCCGACCCCGACCCGCCACCCGACCACGACCCGGCCCCGACCCCGACCAGCGACCCGAAACCCGACCGAGCTGACCGATCAACACCCGGCCGCGACACAAACCGGCACCGACCCGACAAGCGCCCCGACGACACGCCGACCAGACCCGACCCGACACCCCAACCCCGAGCGGACGGCGACAACCCGACCGGACCAACCGACTGACCCGACACCCGACCGACACCCCGACACCGACACTCGACCCGACCCGACACGGGACCCGACCCGACACCGACACACCCGACCCAGAGCGACCCGATCGACACCGAATAGCGACAAACCGACACGGCACCCGACCCGACCCGGCGCCCAAGACGACGACACGAGCTCGACCGACCACGACCCGACACCCCAACCCGAGCGGACGACGACAACCCGACCGGACAATGACCCGACCCGACACCCCGACAGGCCACGACACCCCGACCCAGGCACTCGGGCCCGACCACGACACGGACCCCGACCCGAGGCAAACACCCGACCCGATCGACCCGGTCGACACCCGACCGCGACAAACCGGCACCCAGGCCCGACCGGCGCTGACTTGTCACCCCAACCACGAGACCGAGCCGACCCGACACGACCCGGCCACGACCTCGACACCCCGAACCCGAGGCTGACCCGACACACCCGACCGGCCCTGACTGATCCGACACCCGGCCAGACAACCAACCCCGAACACCCGGCCCGACACGACACCCGACCCCAGGACCCAGGACCCCGGACCAGACCCGACCTCGACCCGACCCGCAACTCAGGCCCCGAGCCCGACCCGATCGACACCCGCCAGCGACAAACCGGCACCACGACCGACCCGACGGCCGGACTGACACCCGACCCCAGACCGACCGACACCCCAACCGGGCTGACCCGTCGGCGTGACCGCGACACGGCGACCACCGAGACCGACCCGGGACCGGCCGGACACCCGACCCTCGGCGACCCCGACCCGGAGGACATCCCGACCATGAGACCTACCCGACTCGACCAGAGCCCAGGCCAGCCGAGCGACGGTCGACACTTACCGATAGCGACACCGACACGGCACCCGACCCGACCGACACCGACCTGACACCCAGGCCCGACACCGACCCGACCGACACTGACGACGAACACCCTGACTGACCCGACACCGGCCCCGACCCGACCCCGGCGAGACCGACACCCGACACGACACCTTGACCCCGACACTGACACCCGACCCCGACACACCGGCCCCGACCAGGAACCCGACATCGACCCGGGCTTGACCCGATCGACACCCGATCGCGACAGACATCAGACCCGACCTGACTAAGCACCCGACACTCCCCGACCAGACGACCCGACCGACCCGACACTTCCAGTCCCGACCCCAGACCAGGCTGACGACACCCGACCACAGGCACGACGACGACCCGACACCAGGCCACGACAGACCCCGACCCGAGCACCCGACCTCGACGACCGACACCGAGCCAAACACAGGCCACGACCCGATCATGACCGACACCCGACCCGAGCTGACCCGATCGACACCCCGAGCGCGACGGACCGGCACGACCCGACCCGGCACTTAACTGACACGCCGACCCCGAGCCCGACCGACACCCGACCTCGACCCGAGCGGCGACTGACCGATCAGGATAATCGACCCCGACCCGACACCCCGACCCGGCCACTCTACCCGACCACTACACCCCGACCCGACCAAACTAGACACGACCCAGGCTGACCGATCGACACCGACGCGACACCGACATGGCACCCAGACCCGACCGGCACTCGACTTGTCACCCGACCGAGACCGAGCCCAACCCGACACCGGCCCGACCACGACCTCGACCAGCCTGACGACCGACACTCGACACCCCAACACCGACCAGCGACACCGACACCAGGCCCGACAAACCACACCCGACCCGACCCGACCCAGACCACGACCCGAACCTCCGACCGAACCTGACCCGATCGACACCCGACACCGACAACCGACACCGCCACCGACCCAAGACTCGACAGACACGACAAACCGACCCGACCCCGACACCCGGAACCGACCATACCGACACCCGAAGCCTCACGACTTGACACCCCGAACAACCCAGGCCGACTTCGACGACACCCAGACCAGAGACTTCCCGACCGAGACCCGACCGGCACCCGACTCGACACTCAGGCCCGACCACGACAACCGACCCCTAACCCCAGACACCCGTCCGACCACGACACCCTGACCCCAACACCCGACACGACACCTGACCCGACACCCCAGACCCCGACACCGACCCAGGGCCGACCCAGGTCGACACCCAGGACAGCGACACCGCAAGACGCCGACCACCGGCACCCGAACCGACCACGGCACCCACGACCAGACACCCACCCGAACCCGAGCCCGGGCACGACACCTCGAGCCGGAGCATGACTGACGAGACACCCCACGGGCCCGACCCGACCAGGGCGACGGGTCGACACCGATCAGGCCACCGACACCAAACCGGCACGACCCCGACCGGCACCCCTGACACGACACCGACCCGAAACCAGGCCCGACCCGACACCCAGAGCCCCAAGAATGACCCGACACTCGACTCAGCCGACCCAGACACCCGACCCGACAACCGACCCCCTAACCCGACACCCGACCCGAACCGACACCCGACCAGACACCCGACTCGACACCACGACCCGACACCACGACCCTCGACACCCGACCCGACCCAGACACCCAGAGCCCGACCCGACCAGTCGACACCCGACAGCGACCGCAAACCGGGCACAGACTGACCGGCAGACTCCACTCCGAGACCGAGACCGACCCGACCCCGACACATCACCGACCCCAATTCCGATGGACCGGACACCCGACCAGGGCGACCCGACACCCGACCCGACACGGCGACCCGACACCCGAGCCGAACCACCCCACGACCGACACCCAGGCCGACACCAGGCCACGACACCCAGGACCCGACCCCTCTGGACCCGACCCGACCCGAAGCCGGACCCAGCGCGACTGATCGACATCCCGAACGCGACACCGACAAACGACTCGACCGACCCGACCAGGCACTGACGACACTTCGACCTCGAGGCCCGACTCGGCACCCAGGCCACCGACCCGACGACCCGACCCGACCGACACCCCAACCCCTACCAGCAAAGACCCGACCCGACATGGCACCCCGACACCGACACGATACCCGAACCCCCGACCCCGAAACAACACCCGATCCGACGCATATGCTTTGCTCCGGATCCGACCCCGAGATCGACCGCGACCCCGACACCCCGACACCGAGCCTGACCTCCGGATCCGACGCATAAATTTCGTGAGTGCCTATTAGAGTGTAGGTTGCATGGACGTAATAAAATTGACAAAGTAGATCAACTGATGAATATATACATGGTGAATCTTATATTTACTAATTGGAGGCACCTTTCAAGATCTCTCATTAATCCACATCATTAGAATTAATTACATCGTTGGATTGTAGAATTAACGATCAGGATAGAAAGAAAATAACTCGCGTAACATAGATGGCCCCGTCCCACAAAGAAGTCATGTGTCACGTCCAACGTTAGTGTTATACCCAGTTTAAAAAAAGTTAGTCGCATACAAAACATATAAGGCTTTCATCTGTTCTTCAAAATAAAAAAAGATAGCCACACCTTAAAAAAGGAAAGTCTCCATGCGATAAAAAGTGTACATCGGTTAAAAAGGAGAAACCGATCCACTTGACCCGGCTGATTACCCGTGCCATTAAAGTTCTCATATTTTCTTCAAAATAAAAGAAGGTTTGCTCCAAAAAGGAGGGACCGCCTCCGATAAGAAATAAAATAAAGCCTCCGTCCATTAAAAGTCGAGCGTAAAAAAGGAAATAAATCAGAACACCCCGCTGCCTCACATAAAATAGAAAAGAAAGCATCCGCCATTAAAAGTCTAGCGTAAAAAAAGAAAGAAATCAAAACGCCCTGCGGATTACCCGCACCTTTAAAGTTGTCATCGGTTCATGAAAAAAAAGACAGCCTCACGTCAAAAACGGTTCATATAAAGTCCAACGGAAAAAAGAAAGAAATCCAAGCGACCTGGCTGATTACCCGCACAATTCAAATTCTCTTATTAATCCACATCTTGATTTTTTTGCGGGTGATCTTGAAAAAATATAGCATTAGATTGTGCAGTTTATGTTCAACATGAAAGGAAAAAGATGCGTAACGCATATGGTCCCGTCTCAAAGAAAAGGCATTTGACACCACCAACTGTATTAGTGATATGTACAAAACAAATAAAGCATCAATCCGTTCCCTCAATCAGAATAAAAAAGGAAAGTCCCACGTCCTGAAAGAGGGAAAGCATCCATCCATAAAATGTACAATAAAAAAGGAAAGAAATACACATGGCCCGACTGATTACCCATAAAAGCCTACATCAATAAAATATTCTGCTGTTCAAAAAAAAATTCTGCCGATCAAAATAACTATGAACTCCTGTACGTGGCTGCCACCTCCTGCTCTCCATCAAATAAAGTTTAGGCTCTTCTAATTGTGTTCCTCTCCAACCTTTTAATCTCACCTTCTAACTGCAATAATCCATCAAGTATTTTTTTGTGGGGTAAGCCATCATGTATCTTAATTGTGTTCCACCTCATTCTTTGAATCTCACTTCTTAAGTGCAGCAATCCATTACGTACATGGTCCAGTCAAGCAATTTAGCATATGTGTATTGTTGGGTATCCTACATAAAACTGTAAGCAGAGAACATTTTTAGTAAATGTGTCAATAATATTGAAAAGCGAAGGACATCCATGTGATCAAAGAACGATTAGATCTATCCTGCATCTCCACAAGTCTTTTTAAAATTTAAACCCAGTCAACATTTCTACTGCTTTAAACGGTATGAACGAGGGAGCATGTCGTTCTTCTGCAAGGCCAGGCCGATCTGCTTCACTAATTATTTGGTCAGTATGTGGATGAGCACAGCTTGCCCCGTGTACTAATTTTCATGATGTAGTTATACAGTAACAAAAAAAATTCTTGATGTACCATTTGCGACAAAGAACGCATATACACATCATTACGTATGTGTGTAGTAGGAATAGAAAGTATTAAAAAACATGCATAATTATAAAATAAATTATTTAAGATTTTTTGGTGTGCATAAATTAAATCCGAATAATCGATCACAGTTACCCGCTGCTCCATTAATCATAAAAGAAATTTTGTCGGAATTTATTGGTTCAGACAATAACTTAAAATCTAAATAATGTATGGCTCTTAAAGGTATGAGAAAATAGAATTCTCTTATGTATATCTTCTGCTATTGTTTCACATATGTTGATAGAAAACCGTGTATGTCTATTGTTTCATTGTTGTCTATAGAAACAATTTTTTTATAATCAAACAAAACTAGGTGCAATCCAATGTTCCCGTGGGTGGACGCCCACTTAAATGTTGAACAAATCCACAAAGAGGTTTTAAGATAAACTTCTACTGTAATTCTGAGGTAAAAACGAAGATGTATGTTTTTTTAGATTGCGAAAGAAAATGAACATGTATGCTATGTACAATAGGGAACTTGATCATATATGTATTAAAAATTTATAAGTAACAAATACATGGTACATGCAACACATTTTGAATTCGTAACCATGTTGTCTACCAGTATAATAATAAAATTACCATATTATTGTCCAACATTTATAATAGGTACCCACTTTGTCGTATTTAATAATACACATCCTAGCCTTGTGTGTCCAGTGATGATTATAGTGATGATAGTGATGATGATGATTATAGTGAGCCGATCATTGATTATAGTGATGATGATGATTATGCATTTATTGATGATACTGATCGAGATTATTAGCAGTGTCAGGTATTCAATTTTTTATGTTGTAATTGATGATGATACACTTAAGTGATATACATATTATTATTCATGTCGGTAATTTTTTTATTTTGTACTAATTTCGTTTATTCTTTGTCATGGCAGGTGTTGAAATATGGTGGGCGCTGGTCGAGAGCGCCGAGGCCCCTTCTTCGTCGGTAGCGTGTTGCGAGGTCTTCCATTGCACACGCATACCTCTCCGTCGAGCGTTCTGGACAAGATGTCGACACCATCGCCCTTCTTCGGCCGATTGCGGTGCCCAGCAGGGACGAGGTAAGAAGAAGAGAGGAGGTGGAGCACGTGGTCGCGGGAGAGGATGTAGGGTGACTCTTACGGCTCCTTCCTCGCCGCCACCCCCAGCTGTTTCACCCGAGCACGTGACTGCTAGGGTGGACTCGTCCGAGGCGGAGGCTACACGGACTCCGGTCCACGAGTCTTCGGCCCCCGAGCCTCGGGTCGACGGGCCTTCGGCCCACGAGACCCCGGAGGAGCACACGTCTGGATGGGGTACCTGGTCGGGTCAGCCTGAGGAGCCGAGTGGCCATGCTGATGATGGCGGGGAGCCGAGTGTATGGCCGATGATGACGGGAGCCGTGATATTGAGGCGGAGGGGGCAACGTCTACGTGGTGCTACACGGCTCCCGTCCGTGCGGCGACCATGAGTAGAGGTGGTTGATTTTCCCTGATGGGGAGAGGTAAGTGCATTTAATATTTTTGTACCTTCTGCATTCACGTTTCTTCAAATAACTAATGCATTGGCCTTGTCATGCTCCATGGGTTGGGACCACCATGAAAGTGTCTGCCGGCCCAACTCCGTCCTTGGAGTTGTGATTCGGCAAAACTTCCTGGGGTTTGTCACATTGCCTAGTGAGGGTCGGCTTCCAGAGGTTGGATTGAGTTGGGAGCACTACTTGGCTGCCCTGGCCCCGCCGGGTGAGATTATCGACGGTGTCTTGTGCAAGACGAGGGCAGACGTGGTGATCAGAAAGTTCTGGGTAATTTCTCCTTTACACAGTTAAAAATCTTGAACTAGCTAGTTATTAATTGTACTAATCAATATTGTATCATTTGATTGCAGACATTCTACTGTGTGTGAGGAGGGATACGAGTAGGAGGCGGCAGATGTTATCGACAAGGAGTGCAAGCGCCTACTTGAACTTACGGCATGAGGTTGGTGCAGGCTGTTCGAGACTACTACGCCGGGCGTGGTATCAAGAAGCCCAAGCAGGAGTGCCGCGATAAGTTCTTGAGTAAGGAGCAGTACATGAAGGTAATTCTTAAGGCCTTGTACTTACTTCCTTCATTTAGTAATTCATAGCCGTAGCGCTCAAGTTTCTATTTGCTAACTTAGGCCCCTCCGAGATGGTGTGCGGATCGGATGGATTGTTGGGAGGTGTTGGTCAATGTGTGGTGCTCAAAACAATGGCGGGCCTCCCACAACGAGGCCAAGGACAAACGTGCCCAAATGGAAGGTGTGCCACACCACCAAGGCAGCTCCAACTTATTTCAGTACGGGTGGAACTGGATATGTGGTTTGCTTCATGATTGATGCAATTCATTCATCATGCTAGCTTTAGCCCTTTAATTACTAATTTACTTTGTTTCTCTCTTTCAGGCACGCTACAATAAGGCGGATAAGGTGCCAGAGGTGTACGACCTGTATGCCATGGCCCACACTGGCTCTTACAAGAAAGTCAAGGCATTCTCTGCGTCTGACCTCGATGATCCAAAGAACTTCACCAACATCTCCACCCACAACAAGCTCGTGCAATATAGAGATCAGTGGAAGGCGAGGAAAGGGGAGGACTTTAACTCGAGCTGTGGTCCCATTGATCTGAGCTGCTGATGATATCACGGTGGCGGGAGGTCCCATGGCTCCATAGCCATGGGAGATGGACTTATCCGTTGTCCTAGCACTCTCCGGAGATCAAGGCGCGCCCGATCGAGCTCCGCTCGAGATAAGGCCTCGTGAGCGGCCGGTCAACTTCGCTTTCAAGGTTAGTTATAAGTACTCAGCTATCTTTCTCCATTACATTCTCAGCGCTTCCATCAATGATTACAAATGGTCATGTGAGTGGTGTTGCAGGCTGCTATACTGAGTGAGAGAGATAGAACGGAGAAACTTGGCGGAGGCGCCGGAGAGGCAGCGGGAGTTGGAGGAGAGGACGACAAAGATGTTGGAGGAGGAGAGGGCACTGAATGACATGCAGGCAAGGGCCATGTATGAGCTCCTTGTGGTAAGTTTCTTCTGCAGATTACTTGCTAGTCTTAACATTTGAGTCTCATTACTAACTAGTATGACTCTGTTGTGAAAACCAAATGTGCAATCTGTGTGCGAGAAGTCTGGTCAGACCGCTCCGCCGATGCCAGTGATTGCTCCTGGGAGCACGGTGAGTTTAATTAGAATGGACATTACTTGCTAGTCTTAACATTTGAGTGTCATAATGCTAACGAGACATTGAAAATGATCTTTGGTGCAGCTTAACTCCGTAAACGCATCGCACGACCCTTCTCCGACTACCGGGCGAGCCAGCCCGGCCAGACACCTCCTCGATCACGGTAAGTTTCTCTAGTGTTTTGCTTAACAAATGCATAAAGACCTAGACTTAGCTTTATTTCCTCCAATATGCTTACCATAATGACCTAGAGTTAGCTTTTTTTCCTCCAAAATGACTTAATATGCTTACGGACCTCATAAACCATCCATTCTACCTAAGTTAGCTCTAAAACGATATGTACTTAGGTTACTTATGTCAAAAATTGCATAATTAGCTTAGTTAGCTCATAAACGATCCAGTTTACCTAAAGTTAGCTCTAAAATGACTCATTTTACCTTAGTTAGCTTACAAGTGATCCAATTTATCCAAGTTAGCTGTAAAATGACCCATTTTACGTAGATTAGCTCCTAAATGATCCATTTTACCTACATTAGCTTTAAAACGACCCATTTCACGTAGATTAGCTCCAAAATGACCCATTTCACCTAGGTTAGCTCCAAAATGACCCATTTCACCTAGATTTGCTCCTAAACGATCCATTTCATCTAAGTTAGCTAAAAACGATCCATTTCACCTAAATTATCTCATAAATGATCCATTTCACCTAAGTTAGCTAAAAAGCGATCCATTTCACCTTAGTTAGCTCAAAAGCGTGGCATTTCACCTTAGTTAGGTCATAAGCGACCCATTTCAACTAAGTTAGCTCATAAAAGCTCATAAATGATCCATTTCACCTAAGTTAGCTAAAAGGCGATCCATTTCACCTTACTTAGCTCAAAAGCGATGCCCTTCACCTTATTTAGCTCATAAGCGACCCATTTCAACTAAGTTAGCTCATAAATGATCCATTTCAACTAAGTTAGCTCATAAACAACCCATTTCAACTTTGTTAGCTCATATATGATCCATTTCACCTAAGTTAGCTCATAAATGACATATACTTCTTGTTATAGTCTTCTTCTTGTTCTAGTCACCTATTTCTAACTTTCTTATTTACCATTTTGCAGATTTCATTCACTTCATGGAAGCTAGCTTGCTATGATGGAGTGCTTGCTTTTCCTTTGATGAAACTTTGCATTGTATCTAGCTTGCTAAGGAACTTGCTTATGTATGAACAATGTGTATGGATGGAACTTGCTTATATATGAACAATGTGTGTGGATGAAACTGATGTGATATGTGATATGAAACTTATGTGCTGGATATGTGATATATATTTGCTGTGAAAATTGTTGGAGTAAAAAAAACAGAAAAAAGAGACAATATGCAAGATCTTTGCCGTCTGCCACCGACGGCAAAGAGATCTTCGCCATCAGCCAATGACGGCAAAGAGGCCACGTGGCGTGCAATCGTGCTTCTGGGAGGCTGACCAATTTGGTCGATTTGCCCACGATGGTGACGGCACAAGCTTTCTGCCGTCAGCTGACGGCAAAGGCTCGCCGTTAACCACCTAACGGAGTAACAACGCATTTATTGTCGTGACGCCTTTCTTTGCGTCCGCCTTCTTTTGCCGTCCGCCGATGGCAAAGGCCCCTTTGCCGCTGCCCGGCGGACGGCAAGGCAGCTGTTAGCCGTCCCCTACTTTGCCGTCCCCTTTTGCCGTCCGTGGCTGATGGCAAAGGTCTTTGCCGTCCGCCATCCATGCCTTTGCCGTCCGCCGTGGCAGATGGCAAAGTAATGGATTCCTGTAGTGCACTTTGTAGCCACTGTCGATGATTTAACCGACATGCTCGACTTCGACTCTGAAGACATCGACGGTATGGACGACGATGTAGGAGACGAACATGAACCGGCGCCTATAGGACACTGGACAACCACCCCATCTCACGATGTATACATGGTGGATACACCTAAAGGAAACGACGACGAGGAACAAAGGGACGCAACTAGGGATCGTTCCCTCGAAAAGCAATCAAAGCGGCGGTGTAAGCTCCGCTCCAAACCCCACCTCAATAGAGAAAGTAGCCATACAGACCCAGCCATAGAGCAGGGCGAACCGGCGGACGACGAACATGCCATCGAGCAAACGTCCGAACAGGGCAACTTGGATAAATAACCCATCCCCGGCGAAGACAACAGTCCGGACGACCTCACGCCGGACAAGTTGCTGGAGCAGAAGAACCTCCGAAAAACGCTCGTCGCCACCGCGCGTAGCCTAAAAAAGCAGAAGCAGAAGCTCAAAACAGCGGAAGATGCACTCAGAATTAGATGGAGCAAAGTACTCAACACCGCAGACAAATACGGCGATAGTCGCCACACAAAGAGCTATCCGAAGCGAAAATTACTGCCGGAATTTGATGATGAGGCCTTAGAGCCTCCGCAATCAAAAAATAAGGAAGCCACTCGGTCGGACAAACGACCCCATGGCCAACACAGTGCGGCAAAGGACGCTGAACACAAGCCGGCACGCGATCTGCACAAGGATTCGCATCAAAAAGATGGCCCAGCCAGATCTATCTATGGGCCAAGAAAGCAAGCTCTAGTAAGCAATGCAACACGTCAAATATCCGAACATCGCGGTACGCCCAGATATAGGGGTGTAGCACACCCCCTATGTTCCACCAATGAGGTGCTGGATCATGAATTTCTAGCGGGATTCAAGCCCGTAAAGATAGAGGCATACAACGGAGCAACAGACCCTGGATTCTGGATTGAGGATTACATCCTCCACATACACATGGCTAAAGGGGATGATCTCCACGCCATAAAATACTTATCCCTCAAACTCAATGGGCCAGCCCGACATTGGCTTAAAAGCCTTCCCTAAAACACCATTGGAAGTTGGGAAGAGCTCGAGGATGCTTTTCAGGCAAATTTTCAAGGGACCTATGTCCGACCTCCGGATGCAGATGATTTAAGTCATATAACTCAACAACCCGGAGAGTCAGCCTGAAAACTCTGGAACAAATTTCTTACTAAAAGAACCAGATAGTCGATCGTCCGGATGTCAAGCCTTAGTAGCTTTCAAACACAGCGCTCGAGATTTAATGGCTCGCAAGACACCTCGCCAAGAAAAGCCAAGAACAATGGCCGCATTAACAAGCCTCATGACCCGCTTTGCTAGGAGAGGATAGCTGGTTGGCAAGATGCGCATTACCAATGACCCAAGTACATCCGAAGTTAGGACGGAAGCGGGAAACCGCGACGTAGCAAGGACCAAAGGCGGACCAAGGGAAACAGCTCAAGAGCACGGCAGTCAAAGCCGGATTCAAAAGCTCTAGGCAGAATCAGAAAAAGCTGCCCTTCAAGGATAACAAGGACGAGCTATCTAACCTAAACAAAATCTTGGACAAGATATGTCAAATCCACAGTACTCCTAGGAAGCCTGCAAACCATACCCACAGAGATTGTTGGGTCTTCAAGCAATCCGGCAAACTCAACGCCGAACACAAGGGGCTCGACACACCAAGCGAGGACGATGACGAACCCCACAAGCAGAGCATCGGAAAACAAAAGAACTTCCCACAAGAAGTCAAAACAGTAAACTCACTTCACGTGACAAAAGGGGAGAACAGAGTGGCGCCCATAAAGATACGTGCCATACGGCCTATCCCAGAGGAGTCCCGCCACTGGTTGTTAAAACCAATCACCTTCGACCATCAGGATTACTCTAGAAGTATCCGGAATGCAGGCTGCACGGCCTTGGTATTAGATCCGATAATTGACGGACTCCACTTTACACAAGTCCTAATGGACGGCGGCAGTGATTTAAACCTGCTATATCAGGACACAATCCGCAAAATGGGGATAGACCCAACAATAATTCGCCATAGCAACACTTCCTTTCAAGGGGTAATGCCAGGCCCAGAAGTTATGTTCAGCTCACCCGACAACTTCCGCCGCGAAAAGCTAACCTTCCACATCGCCCCATTTACAAGTAGCTATCAAGCACTACTGGGACGCGAAGCTTTCGCCCGCTTTAACACAATACCACATTATGCATCCCTTATACTTAAAATGCCCGGTCCACGAGGCATCATCTCATTAAAGGGAAATATCGAGTGTTCCTAGAGCGTGGAAGATTGTGCGGCTGCCATAACAGCCACGCACTAAACCGGCTTCACTAATCAAAGCACCTAAACAGGTCATTCAGACCCAGGACATTGCTAGACGAGTCTGGCGTAAACATACAAGGGCTTACTAGCCGCATACCCCCGTTCAAGGGGCTCCGCGCATGTACAACAAGAGACAATAAAGATCAATTTTATTCATTTTTTAAATTGTACTTTGTTTATTTAATATAACATACATTTTTGCATGATCTTTTTCAACTAAGTTCCTCTCTTTTACAGATGAACACCGTGCTACACCCGTCCAGGATACTTGCACAACCGGAGACACAGCGCAGACGCGATGAGGGACCCGTTCCAAGGATTCTTTTCAGATTAAGACCCTGCTCTTTTTTACTGTCTCTTGTTGATACACATCCCCCGGTTTCTTGCTATAACCGAGGTGGAGGTTGGCGTCTTGGCATTGGCCACGCCGTGGTTTTTGGCGCTGCACTGACACTGAGGGCTTATTACTAAGGGCGTTGTTCAGCCCGCTTTCATAAAGACCGAATACCTTAGGGAGTGTTCGCGTCATGAAGTTTGGCCTTATATGCATTAGCTCCGAATCATGTCTTTGATGAAATGTTGGGTTTGCCCGGCTCCTGTGTTTTGCTGCCTTACGTTCCGCTCTATCGGCTAAGGCGGCACTAGGAGAACTACTGCGATTGTGCCCCAGTTCGGCGAGGCAAGCACCTCAGTAGAGAAAGCTGAAAACTGACTATCATGATATAGCGTGAGACTGGTCAACCACTCGATGACCCACCGGAATCTTTAGGATTCCTCCGCATTAACGAAGGGGTTTCGGTCAGGCACACACGCCGCTCGAATTCGGGCGAAGCTGGTGCCCCTAGGGGCTATATAGTAGCCCCACTGTCAAACTCCTATGGCTAAGTGAAAGTGATAAAGCATTATAGTTCGGTTGCCTAGTTCGCTGCGCTATCACCTCATTTATAGGACCAAGATGTTGGATCAAGTGTGAAAATCCTTCTGCGAACACCCCCGCATTATATGCGTGGGGGCTGAAGCCGAAGAATGCCATCTTTCAGGTTATATACACATATACATTAACGGCCGCACAGGAGGTATTTTAATTCTTGTAGGCACAAGTATAAAAAGCTTTTATATTCCATCAAAACATTGTTTCACAATAATACATGTTACTCAAACATGATATCCTTCGAGCACTGCGTCTCTATTAAACGAGCGCCCAGCAGAACTTCCTGAAAATAGTGCTCGGCAGGTATTCGGCTCCCGTCCGAATCTTGGGATGCAACGTCGGTGGCCTTCATCTCCGCCCAGTATGTCTTGACACGGGCAAGAGCCATCCGCGCACCCTCTATGCATGCTGGCCTCTTCATTGCATTGATATGCGGCACCGCACCAAGGAACTGCTGCACCAAACCAAAATAACTCTTCGACTCGGGCCTTTCCGGCCACAGATGACTCACGACATCCTTCACGGCGAGTCCGGATAATCTATTCAGCTCCGCCCATTCGGAAAAATGCTCGGTTAATGGAAGTGGGCGCTCTGGATTGTGGAACTGCGACCAAAAAAGCTTTTCCACTTCGTGATCCTGTTGATCTCGGAAGTGTTCGGCCGCGTCCGCGGCACTTGCCGCCAAGTCCAGATATTATCCGCCGCACTCCACAGCCGGTCCAACTGAGCATACTTAGGATCCCCGAACTTCATCCGCAGCATAAAGGGCTTTCCAGCCACGATATCTCCGGCCTGACGTAGCTCCTGCTTCATGGCTCTCTTTGCAGAGCGAGCATCCTTGGCCTCGGTAGTGGCCTTCTCCACGTCCTTTTGTTCCGCCCGATCTTCTTTTTCAAGAAGCTTGCAGCGGTCGGCAGCATCCTTCAACTTCACAGCCATCTCGGCCATTTCCTTCCTGCTTCGGCAGTGAGCAGCCTGTTCGGCTTTCAGCTCTTCGGCCGCCTTTAAGGCAGCCGCATCACTTTTTCTGGCCTGCTCCTTGGCTCGGGCGAGTTCCGCCCGAAGGTTCTCCATGGCAGCGGCACCATCTGCATCAAGCATACATGTTGTAAGGCACGGGCATCAAGCCCCCTTACCAGGTGGCCACGGAGAAATTGCATACCTTGTGACTCGTCAAGCCGCTTGTTGACAAGCGCGATGTCGGCATCCGCCACGTCAAGTTGCCGCTTTAGCTCGGCAAATTCATCAGTCTGGCTAGCCACCGGACACTTCGCCACCTACATAGGAAGAGCGACATGTTATACCTGGGATTATGATCCTCGGCGCGCTGTCATTTTTGACAATGCACCGAGTCTCAGGGGCTACTATCTATATAGGGTGCATCTTTTATATGCGGAATTGTCAAAAGGTACATCATTTCGCGTACCTCAAAACCTGTCAGTAAACTCCTGATGGCCTCGTGCAACCCGCTCTCCGCGGATGAAATCCCTTCAATCACCGTGCACATCAATGCACGGTGTTCTTCTGAGATAGACGCTCGCCCGAGCAGATCCTTCAGCTCCTCCGACCGTGCACCGGACGGTGCCGGACTCGTCCGATGGCCTTTTTCAAAGGCCGAACACGCAGGGCTTTGGGGAGCCATACGTCTGCTTTCCGGCCCTACCGGATTCGGAGAAACCCTCCGTGACGACACCTTAGGGTCGCCCGCCTCGCAAGGCGTTACGGCAGGGGGAGGCGTTCCGCTCTCCATCATCTCCGGACGAAGATCCCCTGAAGATGAGCTCTGCTGAGAAGGGCTGAGATCCGAACTACAAGGTAAAAATTCAGTTATCTTTCTCAGGAATAGAATAGGGATGTCTCTTATTTTAAAACTCCCCTCTGTACTTACGGCTCGCTGGAGGGCTGATCCCCTTTAGGGCACAGTGTGGCCGAGGCACCTCCCGGCGCAGGACCCTCTGACGAAGATTTCTTCCCCCGCTTTGAGACCATGGTCTCCGGGTCTTCAGAGGCGGTCCTCTTCTTTCCCTAGATGGAGGGATTCTCGATTCCTCCTTTCCTGAATGCTTCCTTCGAGGAGACGGTAGCTTCCTTGTTCCCCCCTTCACCTTCTTCCAAAGGCGCAACCTCCAGCATCCTGGTTAACACGGGATCCGGCGTGGTCTCAGGGAGGAGGGCTACTTACTTGAGTATCCGGGCGATTGCAGCTCAGACCTGCGTCCTCGGTCGAGTCCGGACACATTGCTTGTGATCCGAAGAACAATTTGTACATCTCCATGGGCGTCGCCCCATTCAAGTGTTGGAGAGCTCGTGGTCCCTCCGGATTAAACTCCCATAGGCGGAGGGGGCGGCGTTTGCAGGGCAAAGTGCGGCGAATCAACATGACCTGCATCACTACGGCGAGGTTGATGTCTCTTTCCAGCAGATCTTGAATGCGGCCCTGCAACAAGGGCACGTCCTTGGACGGCCCCCAGTCAAACCCTTTATTGACCCATGACGCCAGCCGCGGGGGAGGACCCGAGCGAAAGGCAGGTGGCGCCACCCACTTGGTGCCCCTGGGAGCTGTGATATAAAACCACTCTCGTTTCCATAAGCTGAACTCCTCTTGAAAAGATCCCTTAGGCGATGGAGCGTCAGCATTCTTGCTTATAACAGCCCCTCCGCACTCCGCTTGCTGCCCCTTGATCATCTTCGGCTCCACTTTGAAGGTCTTAAGCCACAATCCGAAGTGAGGGGTAATGCGGAGGAAGGCTTCGCATTACCCACAATGAACGATGAGATGTGGAGGATGGACTCAGGATCCAAGTCGTGAAATTCCAACCCATAATAAAACATGAGCCCCCTCACGAAGGGGTCCGTCGGGAAGCCTAGCCCCCGAAAGAAGTGAGACGCGAACACCACGCTCTCACCGGGCTTGGGAGTGGGAATAACCTGCCCTTGAGCAGGAAGCTTATGCGAAATTTCGCCGGTTAAATACCCGGCATCTCTTAGCTTTAGCACGTCTTCTTCCGTAACGGAGGAAGGCATCCACCGGCCTTGAAGGTCGGAGCCGGACATCATCAAAGGTCCGAAGCGCCTGAATCTGGAGCTTTGGGTGTTGGAACTTTAGGCGAGGGGCGGATTCGATTGAGATTGAAAGAAAGGAGTAGAGCCTTGGTCTCTTTATAAAGAGGTTGAATACCAAGAGCCCTCCCCGTGACCGTTTGGGACTCGCCTTCGATAGAGGAGACGTGCCAACGGGCATGATTGGGTTACCCACGCCCGTATTAATGAGAATCCCGGAATAAGCGGACACGATCTCTTCTTTGACAAGACGTGCCAAGGAAACCGCCTCGCTAAACACGCTGAGGTGGGACAGTAAAAACGATTCTAATAAAGGCTTGGCCATGGTGTGATGTCACACTGCGGAATACGTCAGCAGATTGGATTTGTGCAAATATTATTCTCTCTACGGTGGTATGTGGAACATATTTTGCAGAGCGGGACACTATCCTTGTGTTCAAAATCTTCTATGAAGTATTCGGAGGAGGAACCCGCCTTGCAATGCCGAAGACAATCTGCTACCGGACTCGTCGTCATTGAAGCCTGGTTCAGGGAGCTCTTGAGGAGTCTGGATTAGGAGGTGTCCGGATGGCGGACTATAACCTTTGGCCGGACTCTGGACTATGAAGATACAAGATTGAAGACTTCGTCCCGTGTTCGGATGGGACTTTCCTTGGCGTGGAAGGCAAGCTTGGCGATGCGGATATGTAGATCTCCTCCCATTGTAACCGACTCTATGTAACCCTAACCCTCTCCGGTTTCTATATAAACTAGAGGGTTTTAGTCCGTAGGACGAACAACAATCATACCATAGGCTAGCTTCTAGGGTTTAGCCTCTCTGATCTCGTGGTAGATCTACTCTTGTACTACCCATATCATCAATATTAATCAAGCAGGAGTAGGGTTTTACCTCCATCGAGAGGGCCCGAACCTGGGTAAAAACATTGTGTCCCTTGTCTCCTGTTACCATCCGCCTATACGCACAGTTCGGGACCCCCTACCCGAGATCCGCCGGTTTTGACACCGACAAGGCCCATGTCACAGCAGCCACTACAAGAAATCTGTTAATACGTGACGGATTTCTGATGACGTTCTTGAAAATCGTCATAATCGTTGATGATTTTTTCTTATTCGTCACAAAAACCGTCATGTATCAGCGGGATGTGATTGCCCTCTCAAAAAGATAGCCCTTTCATGATGGACATCGGTGGACCGTCACGGAAATTGTCACAGACCGACTTGCGCGGCCTAGCCTTTTATTTCTTGATACACCATTCTTTTTTTCTGAGGGGATCTTGATACAACATTCAGGCCGTCATCGATGGCTCCTGCTTATGTGTCTTGTGGACTAAGTAGGAAGACGCGCCAGAAATTTTGAGCGCACGCGTGGACATCCAAATTTAAGTTGCGGATGCAGCCGGTAGGATTTTTTTAGCCAGCCTATTTAACGCACGATCCTGACCCATCTGACCCTAATCCCCATTCTCTCCTCTCCCTCAGCCACCACAACAGCCCGCTCCCGATTCCGGTGATTCCGGCGGCTATCCCCGGCGTGGAGCACACTGCCGAGCTCCCCTCCCTCTTATCCATCCTCCTCTCCTGCAAGATTATCCCCTCTCAACCTCTAACGATCGCCCAAAACCCACACCCGTGCTAGGGTTTCTGCCTCCGGCATCGCCTTCGTCGTCGATGCATCTCCGGCGGCCTCTGTCAGCTTTTCTCCATCGTATGTAGCGCTCCCACACGCGCCCTCGCCTCCTGATGGTCAACCTCGAGCAGGGCAGCGCAGAAGACCTCCTTGCAGGATCTACGGACGCGACACACGCTATAGCCATCAATGCGGGAAGATGGCCGACACCTCGGCCTTGTCCTGCTCGATGATGTTTCCAGTGAACACCGGTGCTTCTCCTCGTCCTCGACCTAAGGAGGAGCCGCGGGACAACACAAGCTTGGCCCACCCCTGAACAATGGCCATGACACAGGGTAAGGTCGTGCTGATGTGCATATATTACCTTGGAGTAAAAAATTTGATAGGACACATTAGTTGTGCTGGATATGGTTAGTCTGTAGCTTGGTAGTCTTGATTTTAATTTTGGGGACAAATTGTTGCTTGTTCTATCAAATATGCACTTTAATTTGGGACGCTGATAACTGCCACACGTGTGGTGTATCGGGTGGTTGTGTCGCACACCTCGTATGGCATGGAGAAGAACCCGCCCATAGGACCGCGTCCGGGCGCGCGCAGCCACAGCCCGCACGTCCGGTGTGGCAAAACCGCCCACACGTCCGGGCCAAACGACCGCGCTGCCCGCACGACCCAACACGACAGCCATCCCGGCCTCCTTTCGATCCCCAGTCTAACCTGCCGCCATCGTCTCCCACCTCTCGATCCCCTACCTCCATCGCCTTCCTTCTCTGGTTGCCATGGCAACCAGAGCAGATCCATAGTGCCTTCCCATCGCTAACCACCCCCCTCCAACCCCGCCCTCCCAAGATGACCAGCTAAAAGCAGGTGAATCTCCGGTCTCCTACTGTTTCTCATCCTTCTTCTGGCCAGAAATTAGAAATTGCAAATTTGCCAACAAAGATGGCGACTGGATCCACGCTATCGGGGCAAAACACCGCACGGATTTGTGTGTATTCGCATTTGCCAACCAACATACGCCAGATCTGCCATGTACTATGCTAGAGTTGAGCTAAGATTCTCGGTTGGCTTGGTGCAAGTAGTTGGTAATGAAGGATGCGTACGAATCCCTAAAAAAGGGGAGAGAAAGGAGAAATTTGGCATAGGGGGTAGGAAAAATAGTTGCCACTTGTGTCTAACATCAGTTGCCACCTATCGTTGCCGTTAACTGCCACCATGTTAACCTATTGCTTGCCATCCTATTTTAGTGGTTGTTGTCATCGCTTCAAAATGATAGCTGGCACCCAAATTTCAGAAAAAGATAGTGGATGTGCATGTCCTACTTGCCATGATTTCTTGGTTGCCTACGCAGTAAATGTGATAAGATTGTCGTGTTATCTTCTATGTGCAAATAGCAAAAAAATGCATTTTTTGCGGATTGTTGATGCGTTCTTGTTCATGCAGTGACTGAGAACACATTGGCATAAACAAAACGCGAAAGAATGAATCACGAAGATGGCACTGATCCTTGGGTTACTCAAAGGCCAGAAACGCCCCCTTGGGATGCAGCAGAGTACAGTCAACTCATTTCTGCAGGGCCGTTGCTGCAACTACTAGAGCAGTTCGCGGGCATCGATACGATGCATGATAACAAAAAAAGAACATTTGCCATATTCGCGATGATGAAGATGACATTCTACTTATGTCCTACAATGTCATTTTTTGTAGGTTCTTATGACCAAAACAGATTCAGGGGGGCACCCTGGCAAGTTCAGTCACAGGGCACTAACACTTACAAATGTACGGGCAACCAACTTCAAGTAGCTAATGTGGCAAATCAAGGTAACGCATACGAAAAACAAACATACTGGTGTGGACATGAAAATTAAACTTGCCAAGGATGGCAAAAGACTCACGAGTTATATCGAAAAAAATGTAGGACCTTCATGCAGCACGTGGCATCAGGTGGCAACCATGTACCTGCCATCGACATCATACATAGGTGAGTCCATAAAAGTGAAGTTGCGGACGGTGAATTAGGAGAAGAAACATAGGTGATAGCTGCAGTTGCCATGCCTGGACAACTACAGTTGCCATGTATGATCAAATGTGATTGCAATGTCTAAAAACCGTGGATGAAAAGTGTGAAAAAATTTGTGTGGCATGGTTGGACCACTACATGTGCCATGTTGAACAAACTACAGTTGCCATGCAATGACCAGCTGCTACCATGATCATAGGTTGTTACGGTGGGACTACATCGACAAACATCTCATGGCAAGCTTCACAGTTGCAGGACATCGCTATTGCAGATAGAGCACATCAAATTGGAATGACAGACCACACAAGATCGGCACATGCGGCACAACAAGGTAAAAAAATTGAACCAGAAAGCAGTACTGCATTTGTTTTTGTGGGAATAGCATCTGAGGAAAAGTAGATTTGTAATGGTGGTGGTGGAAAAAACAAACAGAAAATGCTACAAGTGGTCGTGTACAAAGAGTCATATATTTTCTTCGGGATTTGCCAATTGCTAAAAGAGTGTGTGCAACACTAATGATTGATCGCATTTGCCTAGTGAGCTCAAGCCTAGAATACAAGTTTCGATGCTAGAATATACTGGTTGCCATGTATTGGCAGCAGTAGTTGCCATGTATGTTGGACCGCAGCTGCCATGGCTATAGAATCCAAGTTTTGGTACTGAAAGAAGCTGGTTGCCATGCATTGGCAACATTAGTTGCCATGTTTGTTGGACTGTAGCTGCCATGACTGGAGAACTACAGTTGCGATGCATAGCCATATGCGGACTCACGGCTTACTGTGTGAATGATGTCATGCCAAATCACATGTTGTTGCTGTACTCCGTTATGATAAACATGTCATTCAAGAAAAATCTTACGCTCGTACCTGTTTTTCTATTACAGGACCTTCAACTACAATCAACAGCGGCGCGGGGACATCTACCGCGGGGAGCTCTGAGCGCATGGAAGACGTGTTACACCAGCCAGCCAACAATCATGCCACAAAAAATGCCGAATCAGTGTCGGAAATG
This sequence comes from Aegilops bicornis, assembly GCA_021605145.1. NCBI lineage: Eukaryota > Viridiplantae > Streptophyta > Magnoliopsida > Poales > Poaceae > Aegilops > Aegilops bicornis. The sequence continues at coordinate 81,807,471 of CM038675.1, read as the reverse complement.
GCAATCATTCCAGCAATGCCGACAAGCACACCTTTGAACACCAGCACAAGCAACACTCAAGCAGATGAAACAGCCACCGATACCGAAGTGAATGATGAAATTGATGACGAAACACAAGGGGATGAAGATGGTAGTCAATCAAAAAGCATGGTACCTCAGCCACCATACGTTGGGAAGAGATTTGATTCGTTCGCAGACACAAAGGAATTCTACCAGACATATGCAAAGTTCCATGGCTTTGCGGTCAACATCGAATATCATAGGAAAATTAAAAAACTAACGAGTACATCAGAGGTGAGATGAGGTGCTACAAGGCACGAAAGAACAAGAAGGGTAAAGGTGTTGCGCCTGTCATTCCGGAACGAAAGACAGGTATCATTCTCAAGACGGAATGCCCTGTCCGGTGTAAGCTCAACGTAGATGGAGCACGGTGGGTGGTCACTGAATATTTTGACAAGAACAACCACGAACTCATGAAGAAGTTCGACCTAGTAAAGTTTCTGACCGCCCACAGAGGATTCACCCCCCTCGAGAAGAAATTCATAAAGCTGCTACATGATTGTAACGTCGGCCCATCAAGAATGGTCCAGATACTATCCCTCATCCACAGCAAAAATGGGACTCTGAGTAGCATGCTCTACATAACAGCACACGTCACAAACCTAAAGGCAAAGTACCATAGAGAGAGCAAGTTGGCTGACATAGAAGCCACGATGGCCTACTTCGATGAGAAAGCGAAGAAAGATCCAGATTTTTTCTACAAGATAAGATTAGATGATGAGGACCGTGTCAGGAACATGTATTGGGAGGATGGTGCTGCAAGAAGAGCCTACAAACATTTCCCAGATTGCATTTCATTCGACACGACATATCTCACTAATATGTACAAGATGCCATGCGCTCCATTCATAGGAATAAATAACCACAATCAGTCATTGCAGTTCGGAGGCAGGCTCGTTCGGAACGAAGACACGGATGGGTACGCTTGGCTGTTCAAGACCTTCTTGGACTGCATGGATGGACTTGCTCCAATGAACATAATAACAGACCAGGATTTTAGCATGCGTGCAGGCATAGAAGAGGACTTTCCGTTGGCAGTGCACAGGCACTGCAGGTGGCACATTATAAAGAAGGCTAAGGAGACGCTAGGACAGTTCTTTGCTGACTGTCCAGATCTGCACAAGGCATTCGAGTTGTGCGTGGACCACAGCTTGACAGTGGAGGAGTTTGAAAGGAGTGGATGTCTATGATTAAAACATATCAAGTCCAAGACAACGAGACGCTTGCCAGCCTGTGGGAGAAGTGAATGTACTGGGTGCCGGCCTACTTCATGCAGTGCTTCTTCCCGTTTCTGCAGACTACGCAGCGCAGCGAGGGGTTCAATGCTGTTTTGAAGCGGTACGTGAGCCCTGGCAACTCATTGCTACAGTTTGCCAAGCAATACACAGCTTTGCAACAAAAAATACTGGGATCTGAGCTACAGCAAGAAGCGAACACCGCGCTAAAGCAGCCAAAATTGCTATCGTATTTACCGATGGAGACGCAGATGAGCAAGATATACACTAGCAAGATCTTTAAAAAGTAAGTCAGTTGTGTTACAATCTTATTTGCACAAGCATGAAGGTAGTAGGTGCCATGTAGAATGCAATGCAGTTGAAAAGCTTATTTGAAAATGATGATTTTTTGAAAAGAAGCCATTGAGTACAGAGTAAGCATGATATGTAGTTGCCATGTTTAATGAACTACAGTTTGCCATGTTTAATGAAGTACAGTTGCCATGTTTACTCAACTGCAGTTGCCATGTTTACTCAACTGCAGTTGCCATGTTTGATGAACTACAGTTGCCATGTTTAATGAACTGTACTTCCATTGGGCATGATGGTATGGAAATGCAAATGCCAATTAAAGATGTTATGCAAATTGCCATGTGTAATGGACTGCAGTTGCCATGTTTAATGGACTGCAGTTGCCATGTTTACTCAACTGCAGTTGCCATGTTTAATGAACTGTAATTTCCATGTTCAAACGAAATGTACTTCCATTGGCCACAACAACATAAGGTGCTACAAAAAAAGCGTGCAGCATGTACACGGCTTTCTGGGTGGACGAACATACATTCAAGGTGTCACTACTAGGGAAAATCCTAGCAAGAAGTGGTTTTGGGCCTATTAGCAAAGACGGGGGCCAAGGCTGCTAATAAGGCGCCATACTACCTTATAGCAAGATGGCTGGTGCCACCCGTGCTACTACTACGTCCTTTATTAGTAGCGCGACTACTACTACCAGCGCGGGTTTTTTTTTGAATTTTTTCGAAAAAATATTTCAATTTTTTCCCTAATTTTCAAATTTCTGAATTATTTTAACCTCAAATCTCTAATCACCCCTCATCGCTGCTCAATTTAATCTCTAATCACCCCTCATCATTCCAAATCATCTAACTTCCCTGATGGTCACCCATCACTCTCACAACTCCACTGAGCACGCTTAACTTCCGGGTTCTATTCTCCTCGCTTTCCAAGTACGCACTTGTTGTTTTCCTGACAATAGTAAGATGTCAATCCTATTAACCTCAGGAATTTAGCTTGAGCATGAAGTCACACATTTCACTATTTGAGTTTGAATCTATTGTTCTAAAAAATTAGTAACACTAAGATTTCTTGAATAATTAGTTTGACCATAGTTTGACCACAGCTTGGCCATAGTTTGACCAGATTTGACCAAAATTCAAAAAAACTAAAATAATTATTTAGTAACACTAATATTATAGAATAATTAGTTTAACCATTGTTTGACCATAGTTTGACCACACAGTTTGAAATGTTTTCGATTTTTTCCACTCTAGATCTTAAAAAGCCCCGTAACTTTTTTCTGTTAGGTTTTTGAGGATTTTGAAAATGTTTAACGGGGTTCCCGCTGCTATATTTGATTGTAACTTTTCGAGTAGATGATTTTTCATATATATAACTTTTTCATCCGAGTTAGTATGCAAAAGTTATGCCCATTTTTACAAATTCTCGAGAGATATTGCAAATAAAGTCGAAATTCATATTTGCAAATTTTCCCAACAACTAGACCACATATCACATGGGAAACTTATTTTCTTTTATTTTTTTGACATTTTCATCATTTTCTTTTATTTTTTTAAAACTGAAAAGGCGATCCAAGGGGGGGGGGGATAGAGTTTGAAAACGGGACCTTTAGTAGTAGCGCGGTTTTTTACCCCCTTGCTACTACTATGGCACCACTTAGTAGTAGCGAGGGCTAAAAACCAACGCTACTACTATCAAACTTAGTAGTAGCGAGGTTTTAAAAACCCGCGCTACTACTATGGCATGTCCCGGGGGGCACGGTAGAGACCGCTTAGTAGTAGCGAGGGTTAAAACCCGCCATCGCTATCAACTTAGTAGTAGCGAGGTTTAAAAACCTGCGCTACTGGTAAGTAGCAGTAGCGAGGGTTTTTAACCCTCACTACTAGTAACTTTCTGTGTATAGGCTTTTCCCTAGTAGTGTGTGTTCTATCTTGGGCATGTCGGATTCAGAACCTGAAGACCCCGACAAGGGAAGGAACTACTTTGTGAAGGCCTCGATAAGCAAAGGCGAATACTGCTGCCAATGCTGCAAATTCAAAAGGGACGGGATTGTGTGCTTTCACATACTAAAATTAATGGACATGAACGCAGTGACACGAATGCCCCGCCATTTCATAAGGCGGTGATGGACTTGGGATGCTGACGACGCATTGGCGCCGCAAACATCAAATGCAGTTTTGGCTGTGCACGATGAGAGACCGGAGTCAACCATGGAAGCCGTGAGGAACGTTGTGTTGACAAAGAACTATGTTGAACTAATTGATGAAGCGTGCAAGAGTGATGAGATAGCGAGGCTCGCAGAAAAACATAGGAAGGCCCTGAAAACAGAGCTTGATGAGATCAAGAAGAGGAAAGCTGAGGAAGACTTACATAGGTTCCCCCGCACATCAAGTGTGCCTTCGTCCACGGGGCCATCATCTGAAAAATTGGAGGTAGGATCTGGAACTGCAAGCACACAAACCCAGGTCAGGAACCCACCCCGTTCCATCACAAAGGGGCGTCCAAAAGAGACAAGATACAAATCGGGATTGGATATTCAAGCAAAACACAAGAAAACAAAGAAAGGGACGGGCAATCCGTAAGCAACATTGTAGCACTTTGACTTGGTCCTTGGTGACATTTTTTTGTTATCTAGATGTTCTAAATTTTTAAAAATGGGAGAATGACTCTTGAGGGTCATCAGAATTTGAAGGAAAATTCCATGAATGGATAACTACAGTTGCCACGTGTATGGTATTTAATTGGCCACGTCTTTTCTCCTGAATTTGCCATGTTATTTTATACTGAATCTACCATGTTATTTATACTGAATCTGCCATGTTATTTTCTACTGAATCTGCCATGTTATGTATACTGAACCTGCCATGTTATTTATACTGAATCTGCCATGTTAGTTCTACTGAATATGCCATGTTATTGCTAATGACTCTGCATCGCGGAGATTTATGTGTTCAGTCAACGCATTTTAGTCACACATATTGTATTGTGTGCAAACTATGGGAAACAAGTTGAACGTTCACATGCAGCATCCGCAAAAGGTTACGGCTACGTGATCAAACTACCATGCTAGCCGGTACAGTTAGCAATGAAAAAAAGAACCAAACAGACAAATGAAAAAGGACGATAACTTTCACTAATCGTGTCTGTTGAACTACATTTGCCATGTTTTCAAACATCATAGACGCATTCGAAACACCAAACGGGTGCTACCAATGATGAACGCATAATAATACTGCAAAACATAAACATATCTGTTGTCACACCTAAATAGGTTCACATCCACACATATATTACAGAAAATATTCAAATTTAGCTCACACACCACCACTACATACTAGGCTACGCGGGGATGCAGTCATAACATAGTACACGGACATAGTTTTGAAAAGAACAAAGGTAATACCTTACATTCCTCGGGAACAGAATGTAAGGTAGGCGTTCGGTATGGAGCACCACGTGATCACTTGTACTTCTTGGTGACTTTCTTGACAGCTTCCTCTATGAACTCAGGTGCGCTTGACAACATGTTGAAATCTTCATTCGTCAACCAGCTCCATGTGTAAATTTTGCGGAGCTCAACGGCCATTGCAGCGGATTTATTGTGAACTCCGCCTACCTTCCCACTTTGCAAGGTATTCCAACGTGTGAAAGCCACAGTCCTGCCTATACAAGAAAAGAATCAGGTGAACTCACAAGAACAGAGCGAAAAATAATAAACTTCAATTTAGAGGTGACAAGAGGGTTAGCATTAGTGTAGAGGACACATGAAGAAAAGATGGGAAAATACCGGTTCCCTTGCTTCGAAGTCGCCACGTACTCAATTGTAAAATGGCTGATATGGACCTTTGAGTGTTTGTACTGACGGTTCCATGTCTCTTTGAGGTCTTTGATGAAGTATTCAGCATGCGTAGTAAGGTTTGCATTAGCTCCCGAACGCATTGAATAAAGCACCTCAAAACGTTAGTTCTTCAGGTCAAGTCAGATCGCGTAGTGGTGACCACACTTGTCATGTAGGTCGTGAGGTGCAAGCTCCTGGAACATGGGGAACAAGACCTACAAGTAAAATGAAGGAAAGAAGAAGCAAAGTTCACATGAAGAACATAATGATGTAGTGGGGAAAATGACGTGTAAGCATATCACCGGTTGCACTAAGAGGCACATGAGTGATATAAAGCAGCAAGGGGCCAAAAAGTAAACCCACATAGAATGCTTAGTTATAGTGGGTAATTAAAAGAAGTTGCCATCCATGTATGAACAAAGTTGACATGTATTTTAGTTTGAAGTTGCCACGTAGTTTGTATGGGGAAGCAAATCAAAAGTCAGTTTACATGGCAGCCATTGTCACAGGAAACAGCTGTCACATAAACAGGGTGTAGCCCACATGTGAAGCATAGCTACTGGCAAAAACATACCATGGGAGGAAACATGTGCAAAAAAGGAAGGAGTACTCACACATTTCTTCATTGTGAGCTTGAAATCACCATCCCATATTTTGCAGGTCACATTGTACTTCATGATTGTTTTGTCGGGAGACATATCCATATGCTTGTTGATGAAGTCAATCCCACATGCAACTACATTCGTCGACATTTTACCGTGTGGCCTGACAGACTCGGCAAGATCACCCAGGTCGATGAACGTCGCATCGCATTGTATGATCTTGGTTCTGTCCAAACATGAGCTGTATGAAAATGATATAACATGAAAGAATCATGTCTACTAAGTAAAAAATAGAAATAAAACGTAAACGAATCATATCTAGAAATAGCAAAAGGAGGAATGGTAAAAAGAGCAAAGCAAAATGCGAGGTTATGTGGTGTGGTCATTACGCTTTCAGCTCATTCATGTGCTTGCTGCTGGCCCTCGCATTTCCAAAGCGCTTGACAATATCATACAACTGGTTCTGATCCTTTATGGCCTTGACTTCTGGCTCGTAATCATCCGCGGATGGTGCGTGAACTACCCTATGCTGCTTCACAGAACCAGGGGTGGCACTTCTAATGGTATCCTCAGATACCGTCTCAGCAGGCACGTTGGAACTTGATTGCCCCTGACCTCGTGATGACCTCCTCTGCAATGATGCCTCCTCAATCCTGCGGTAAGCTTTTTCAAGTGACGGCAAAATTTCCTCAGGGGTGGCTGCAAGGATCAAAAGAGTGGGTTAGGATACCTGGAAAGCAAAACAAATGTAGTGTGAAAGAAAGTATCAGGACCCCGATTCTAAGTCACACCGATCTAGCATGTAACACCTCATATCACTTTGCGGCCTCATGCACGGTATTCCCACGGGTGTCGCCTTACCATGGCCCGGTACCGTTTGCGCCTTTTGGCTCACATATATGATAGTGTCGCTAGCATCCATATGACAGAGAACCCGGGCCGACATGACTAGTCGTGAACCCAAAGTGGCACTAACTTACGGGGACAGGCATACATGAAACAACATCGAGCATGTCGTTCAACAGTGTGTGAATCCGGGCTGTAGCAACTGGGCTAACAGGACTCCGGGAACCCGGGCTGTAGCAGGCTAGGCAGGACTCCAGATGTCACCGCGTGACATTTCCCCGAAGGGACAGACACAGGAACGAAGTGAATCACATGCCGGCTAGTCTAAGTGTTCCGGAGCAGTAGTGCTGGGCTAGCAGGACTCCGGTAAACCGGGTTGTAGCGGACTACCATGGCTCGGTGGAAGCACTAGACTACATTTCCCCATAAGAGAGGCTACCAAGGATAGACAACTAGGTTGTCGGATCCCACACATAGCAATACACGTTACACGTAAGCATAACATGCAAGTATGAGCTGTACAACATGGCATCACAACATAATGCAAACTCATATAGATAAAGGCCCAGAAGAGCCACATAGCATTAAATACAAACAGGGGTCACATGACCCATCATTCAGAGCATACAAGCAACGGAAGCATTACATGTCTGAGTACAGACAACTATAAAAGAAAAAGGCTGAGAAGCCTGACTATCTACAAGACCCTCCCAAGGGTACAAGATCGTAGCTGAGGTAACAAGCTACTCGTCGAAGTCCAAGCGGAACTACTAGTAAGACCAAAATATCCGCTGCAAAAACATAAATAAAGCAACGTGAGTACGAAGGTACTCATCAAGACTTACATCAGATCCTATCATTCATGCATTTGTATCAAGAAGGTAATGTGGGGTTTAGTTGCAGCAAGCCAGCTTTGACTCAATGGCTATCCTGTTCTACGACTACGAGAAACTTCTTTGAGGTGAAGCAGCGCACACGAGTCCACTAATCACCACATCAATACACTACTATGATCATTCCCGTCTCCCTACGAGAAGGCCATCCATAGCACTCACACTTGTCTTGAGCATTTTAGAGTATCTACTTCAAGTTGTCTATGTACCACGTAAGCATCCAAGAAGTCCATAACCGCGGACCCGGCTATTCGAATAGATCATGTTAACCCTACAGGGGTGTACTTCTTCACACACGCTCTCGCCACTTAACGCCATGTACATGTCATGTATATCGGCAACCTTCAAGCAGAAGCCTGGCGAGGGTGTCGGCCATGACCTGACTAACCACACAAGACTCTAATCCAGGTTTATCGCCTATTCGGGTTCCATCCGCAAGGAGATCCGGCCGAGGTTTCGCTCACGGCCCAAAACGATGTGAGCAGGGTTCCCAAGCCCACCATCCGGGTGCCACTTATACACCGTGCCACCTGTGCCTAGTCTGTCCCAAGCCCACCCTGCCGGGTGCCACTTGGTAGAAAAATAGCACTACCTACAAACACCAGAAACTAGTTGCGACTCCTGGACAGAGATCAAGTTGGTTAATAAGTCGAGAGGGTCGAGTTACGGAACCCAATGTGTGGTAGTATCGAGTCATTGGACAACATACATAGAACTCAGTGCTTAAGGCCGGTTCCAGTGAGACAACCCACCATGTACTCCTACATGGCCTCTCACCGCTACCATTACCAAATCGTGTTCACACACTTCACTCTCAGCATCAGAACATAGAACTGCACTCCAATTCATTCCCAATGAATCAGACCTGACACGACTCTAAGCAATAGCAGGCATGGCATGGTAGGAACACAACATGGCTCAATCAACTCCTACACATGCTAGTGGGTTTCAACTATTTAGTGTGGCAATGACAGTCATGCAGAGGAATGGGTTCAACTACCGCAGCACAAAGTAGCAGATGAATCGTTGTTGTCCTAATGCAATAACTGAGAGCAGGAGCGAGAGAGTAGGATTGTATCAGAATTAACAAGGGGATTTGCTTGCCTGGTAGATCAACAGGGGGGGCACTACTTCACAGACAGGTACTCTCGAGCACTCTCCGGAGCTGGACCTATCGAGAAGGAACGGTACCAACAATCAATACACAAGCATATGCAACAATATGATGCATGAACATGGCAAGAAGATGTGATGCTGTTTGAGCTAATGCAACTAGCATTCATTTGGTTGAAGTCCATTTGAACTAAAGGTTCAAATGCATCTCCAAAGTAAGTCCTTTATAAATGCCATTATAGTGTTTCACTTATACAACAGGTATAAGTTGGTTTGTCATGCATGAAACTGGTACATATGGTTATATTGAATTTTTCTGATAATTTTTCATATATAAATTATTTCAATCTGAGCAACGGTTGAATTTCTATGATTTTTTTAAGTTTGAATCATTTTCTGGAATTTCCTGATTTAATTTAAATCCGTAAAATGGATAATCACACAAGATGACGTCATGCCTGCATCAGCAGGTCAACGGTGCTGACCAGGTCAAACCTGACGTGTGGGGTCCACACGTCAGTGACACAGTGTTAAACAGGGGGGTTTTACTGAAAGGGTGCAGGATATGAAATGTAGGTACAAAAAGTAGGGAGTTGCCATGTGGAGGCAACTCCAGTTGCCATGTGTAGTGCATTGTAGTTGCCATGTGACAACAACTACAGTTGCCATGTTGTATCAACTCCAGTTGCCATGTGGTTGCTGAATGGAAAATGCAGGATGGCAACAAAAATGAAGGTGACATTGTGCAGCAAATCCAGTTGCCATGTCATCAGATAACAGTTGCCATCACAAGTGAGAACTCAAAAAAATGCTTGCGACAAAAGTCAGACTAGAAAGATGTATACAAGAAAAATGATAAACGCAGAAGAAATGTACCTTGCATAATCGGCTCTGCGAACTTGACAGCCTTCCTGCCCTCGACCATTGGCTGCGCCATCATTGCGGCCATGCCTACCGGGAAAGCAAAGGCAACTGACGTAGGATCTTGCACCACTGGTTGATCTTGACTGATGCCAAGGCTAAAGCTCGGTGGGGTGAAGGCCATTGTGTGCCTTCCTGCCTACTGGCAGGACCGCTAACAACTTGCTGGGCAGAATCCAAGGGTGAAAGATCAACAAACTTTTCTGAATCGGCCGCTGCAGAATCATCGGGCTTATTCGTAGGGCGGGGCATGTTTTCAGCGGTATCAGTCACAGCTTTCTTGACAATCTTTTTGTTTGGGCTGTAGGGGACACCAACATTGACTGGGAGCTTAGAAGTGCACATATTTAAGCTGGGGTTCTCCACGGCGGGTAAAGACGTAGTCTACTCCGGACGTTCACCTCCGTCAGTCGTGCCCGACTTGCCACTTGGGTCAGTTGTACTCCGGTCTTCCGGTTTCTCCATAACGTTGCTTTTGGCAGGTGGTGGGAACAGTGTGGACGCAGGCACATAACCAGAGTCATCTTTGCTGCTCCTAGCTACAGCCGGTGCGTTGGGTATGTCTACTGATAGCTTGCGGGGGCTACGACACCTAGGTGGAAGGCTAGCTCGTGAAACGGTCGCCTTAGCAACCTCTACACCACCAGAAGCTGGAGCTGTTGTGCCAAGACTCTCACCTGTGGATGGCATATCATTATGAACTATCCCCTCAGCCACTTCTGTCGTGGACACAGAAGTGCCACCAGCCACGCGCTTGGAATCCGTGTCAGATGAGCGGGAATCTTGCTTGCTTAGGTTGATCTCGGGGGCGTCCACTTCAAAACTTGCTGATCAGGTGGCATGGCTCACAGCAGCATCCTTCATTGCCAGCAGAGTGGGCAATATTTCAGCAGTCCTGGCAGATACCGACTCGTCACTCCCAGATGTACGGATGCCTGGTATTGTAGCCTGCACATCTGCAACCGGCGGAGATGGTCGGCCTCTTGCGTCAGAGCTAGTGGGAACAGTTGAAGGTGCAACAACAGTTTTGTCGACTGGCTCCTCATGAACATCTGAGTTGCCACCCGTCGACAACTTTGAATGAAAACGTTCAAGTGGGTCCCTAATGATCTGCTTGGTCGCGCGTGTAGTAGTCTTCTTCACCCTGCAAAGAAAAAGCACATGAAAAGTATTAAAAAAAGAACAAAAAATATTTGCCATGGTAGCCATCTTAAAAAATGAAAAAAATGTGTGATGTGCCGGGGCTGCCATTTCAAAACTAGGTATGGGTGAGCTCACAAGCCAATGGAAAGTTGGTAGTTGCCATGTAGGTGGAATAAGAGTTGCCATGTGGCATAGTTAGCAGTTGCCATGCAGAACAAGCAGGAGTTGCCATGGTAGCCATCTTGAAAAATTAACAAAATGTCTGATGTGCCAGGGCTGCAATTTCAAAACTAGATATGGATGAGCACACAACAAGCCAATGGAAATATGGTAGTTGCCATGTAGGTGGAATACGAGTTGCCATTTGGCCTAGATAGCAGTTGCCATGCAAAACAAGCAGGAGTTGCCATGTAGTTAAAAGAAAGAGATCATTGGAAAAATAGCAATTGCCATGTGGGACTGATGGCAGTAGCCCATGTGGCAAGCTGAATAGCTGCATTGAAAAACAAAGATATAGCACTATGGCAGTGAAAGAATAGGGATAACCTACTTCTTGATTGGCTTCCTCAAGTCTGGCAACACGACAGGATCCCCGGTGTTGGACATCGTCGTACGAGGAGATGACCTGGTGGAAGGGGTGTCACCAGCAATGGGGGCACCTTTGTTCAATCGAGCAGAAACACGGGTTGGCGTTGGTGCTTGTTTCTTCAGAATCGTCATTCCACCAAATTGCCGCTTCATCGCACGTATAAGAAAGTGGCAAAAAGAGGTGCCAAGTGTCAGACACGAAAATCATTGCCATCCTTAGAAAAACAAATGGAAAAAGGGTCAGTCTGTTCAAAAAGAGAGACAAAACAAAACACTAAAATAGAAGTAGAACCTCCTCCTAGCAGTTACGGGATCGGTCCTAGACCTCTTGCGAGGAGAGCCCTGCCCAACATCCTCTGGAGCCCTCCCCCTCTTTGAGGGCGACACCCCCTTGGCTCGCGCAGCTGTATGTTCATTGACTTTCTCCGGTGAGGGGACATCTGGTGCAGCCTTGCCCTTCTTACCACCTGCATGAACTTCAACATGTCCATCATCGTCGGTGTCATGCTGCACGTTCTCCATGTCATCGTCATCGTCCTTGTCGAGAGCAGCATCTCCATCTAGTTCATCTTGTGTGTCAGGAAGCTCCTGGGAACTGTTGTAGTCGTACCGGCCACGGCAACTAGTTGGCCGATGTGTCCGGTCTGCAACAAATGTAGAGAACTGCCTCGCAACCGCGTCGCTGTGAGAGCCATTAAGGGACGTCCAACCCTCAACCAATTTCCCGAGCAAGTTGGTCATTCCGGATGCAAACTTCCCAATTAGATGCTCAACAGGTGCCCTCACCTATGCACGAAACAAGAAGCAGCAGTAAAACAACCATATTAGAGTCACGTGCACAAGATCAAATAAACCAAAACAACCATAGATATATATCCTTCATTACCTCAGTAGGACAAGACAGAGCTGGGTGCACGTCCATCCACTTTCCAAAGTTTTGAGGCCCACCAAACACGTTGTAGTCTATAGCATGCTTGGCCATCAGCTGGAAATAACCAAAAAACAGCTAGGATGTAAGAGAGAAAATAATGAACACTAACTAACAGTTCATGTATTGCAAAAAAAGAGGAGGAGGATAGAAGTTTCAGGATGGATGACAGAGTTGCCATGTGGCATGAGACATGGATACCATGCGCAGACAGCCATGGCTAACAAGGTAGTCATCTCTTGTTAGCCACAGACGGTTGCCATATGAGGGTTTTTTCATATGTTATGCAGCAACAAAATTGAAAGAATGCCATGAAAAGAAAGAAACCAGAACTAACATGTAGTTTCCCATATTTCGTATCAGTTACCCTGTCTGCAGCAAGCACAGCCTTGACAAAGATCGTAAGTCCACGCAGTAAACAAAGAACCTGTGTAGGTAGGCGGGCCTCCTGTCCCAGTAAAGTCCACGGTGGACAGATCAAGACAATCGACGTACATGAGCTGATGTACAACAATTTAAAAAGGAAAAAATATCAGTTGTCATCATGGTATTTTGCAAAGACAAGCTAATGTAATCATCAAGTTGAAGGGCATGAAAAGAAAGAAAAAGTTGTCATCTATCTGTGTTAGTCGCCATCATGTTGTGCTGGCAGTTGCCATCTTGTTATGATGGTGGTTGCCACAATGTCACCATCATGGTTGCCATGCATACTCAAGGTGTCAAGAGTGTTTGCAAAGGAGTAGTAAAAAAATATCATTAAATGGAGTCGACAACCCTTCTGGTACATCTTGTTTGAGAATGCATCATGCAGGAAGTCCGCAATGAACTTACACCAATTCATGTTCTTCACATCTTTCAGTTTCGCCTGCACGACACAAATTTCAGGACAAGAAGTTGCCGCATTAGAAATCAAATGAAAAAACATCAAAATAACTGGCAGTGACTAGCTTACAGATGACATCAGAGCCAAAAGAATGAAGGAAATAAAGGATTAGAGATAGATCATTCACCAGGATGGGGAAGCATTTGTTACTTGGGTGAAGAGAAGTGGTCGGTGCAAAAACAGCTGAGATCAGGTACATGAGTAGCTTCATCTTAAAAACCTCGCCATTGGTTGTCATGGCCTCCAGCGAATTTTCCAGGAAAGTCGTGTTCGGCATGGATGCCATCCCAGGAAACAAACGGGCAAACAACATTTCTTCAATCTTATTATTGACCTCATACGGAACTTTGATTTCTCCACGGGGCACACCCAAAGTGCAGAACACGGATTCCTCGTCCAACGGCAGTCTTCCACGTCCCGGAATCACAAATTCCCTAGAGGCAGGGTCGTAAATCTCACCAAGCCAGTCGCGTACAGGGTTCACTAGATTCTTGCACCGAACATCCATCAGAGCTTGCATACCCATCTCAGCAGCAGCTCCCTTCTGATCGTAGGTAAATCTCTCAGTCAATGAAGTCAGGCGTTCCTGTGAAGCCCTATTGCGATTACGTTTCTTCTTCTGCAAAACAGACAAATGATCATTTGTTGCCATGTTTTCACTATCATGAAAATTTAGTTCCTAACAGACGATTGCAAACTCAATGTGACATTCAAAACATATGGGGGGCGGAGGGGGTGGACAGTTACCTCATCGCTGTCTTTTGTCCGTCCGGTTGCCCGATTTTGCTGCGGTACATCCATGAGATCATCATCACCGTCTTGATGATCGCCGCGAGCCATTCTGCTGAGGTAATAACAAACCAAAATGTTAGGGTGAAAATGAAAGTATGAAGTAAGTAGTTGCCACCTAACATAATGTACTTGCCACATGGGCTCAATTGAAAGTGGCAAATAGTTTAGGCAATATCATATGAACACCCACACCCCCTATGATTGTCCACCAATAAATGTGGGGCAACTAAACACATTGGCTTCATTTGAAAAATGTACAGATCATAAGGCACTTGAAACAAAATGTTGAAGTTGCCATGTTAGCACAAGATAGTACGAAGAAAGGCACAAATCTTCCACTGCACAAACATATAATGTGGCAACTCACACCCTGTCCTCATACAAAAATGAGTTGCCATATGTTCAAAGGCAAAATGTGCTAGGTTGAAATTGCCATGTTAAAATGGAAAACAGTTCGAAAAGTGTTGAAAGCATCTACTGAACAACCTGTAATGGCAATTCACACACTGACCTCATATTAAAAATGAGCTGCCATTTAATACGGCCAAATATGTTCAGATATCACAAGTCAGCGTGGCAAAACACAAAATGGAGTCTATACTACAGTGAATTTGCCACATTGTCCTGCCTACATCATGGCAACAGCCATAGTGTGTTCACAGAAATACTTGCCACATGGAAAGCATATTTGTGGCAACTGACATAGTTGATCAGGAAATTAGTTGCCATCCAATGCACATAGTTATTGAAACTGCCATGACTACCTATTTACTACACTTTATCATGCCTACAGCTGGCAACAGCCATAGTGTGTGCACAAAATTAGTTGCCACATGGAAAACATATTTGTGGCAACTGTCGCAGTTGATCAGGAAATTAGTTGCCATATAGTGCAGATAGTTACTGAAACTGCCATGTCTGCCTTCATACTGCACTTTGAAAAACAACTATCTAGATCTAGGGTTCATTAACAACTATCATAACCTGAAATTCATCAACAAAAAACTTCCTGCGCCGATCACAGATAGCATTTTGGGACAATACATAACTAACGGCTAGAAAACACCGACTCAATACAAAGGCAGAACGAGGATGTGGGTGCGGACAGGCCGAACCACACCGGCATGACAGCCACCGCGACGGTGATGAAACTGCTCAATGCCACTGAAAACGGCAAGCATAGGACTCCGCCGGCGGCGGGAACGCCGGCGCATTGCAAATCCGCCTGAATCTCGATGAATCTCGAGCGGAAGATTGACCACGGAGGAGAGGGGAGAAATGCAGGCAAGGAATATGTGAGCGTGGGAAGGACCATTACCTTCAATCTCCAGGCACTCCGGCGAAGACGCTCCGGTCCGGCGAGTCCCACCGACAGCCGCGAATGTCGTCGACTCTTCCACCTCCGCCGTCGCCTTCTCCTCTCGCCTTCTCTTCCAATCGAATGAACTGCGGGGTGGGTTGTGCGAGTAATGAACTGGAGAGTAAATGGAACCGTGAGGGGAGGGGGGGCGAAGTGCGCGACGTGGTTGACGGCAACCGCAGTCGGGCGTGGCGTGTGGGCGCAAAGCAGTTCCACCGCACGCCACCGAGTGGCAACCGTTGACCGCGGGGAGGCAACCGGCGTGTGGGCGACCTCTCTCACACACCACACACGTGACTTGTCCTACGTGGCACACAAAATCAGCCAAAACGTGCCAAGATTCGTGCAGAAACTGTTGAACGGCCATGGAGGCGTGTGGTTGAGTTGGCTAACGCCCACACGTGTGGGCGTTAGTGTTTTCGTTAATTTGTTATCTGGATAAGGTTTCTGTATTTGTTTCTATACATGGACAAAATATACTCTTTTAACAAACAATATTTGTGTATGACTGACTACTGATTTGCTTGGAACCGCAGATTCATAATCCGAGAAAAATTGGTGGCATTTGACATCTAAAGTTTCACCACCCCTACTACTGCCCGAAATCCTGCTTTGGTGAGCTTTCCCCAAGGTGACACCGAAGGTCTACCTCCTTTCAGGCGCCTCACCTCCTCCATGAGGATGATCCACTGGATTCATTGCAACATCATGAACAATGGGGCATCCGCCTAAGCACCGCACCCCCACCACGCATACGGCTCTATACCTACTAGACCTGTATTCGGTAAAGCTTTCTTTCTATATGCTAATTCTCATGCAGTTCATATTGTCGATATGAGTATAATTGCCTCGAGAAATAGATAAGAATTCCTTCCTTTACCGGTAAATGAATAGGAATCAGGTTAATAAAACCGAACTGTTTCCGCCTTCCTCTCGAATCGAGCTATTTCTCTGAAATATACAGTTTCACATCATTACAGGAAATCCTATACCTGTGTATTACCACCCGGTATGGAGCCATCGTCGTCTTCGGCGTAGCGTGAAGACCTT
>CM038675.1:81763073-81790703 GCA_021605145.1 Aegilops bicornis | reverse complement strand
CATACTTGATTGAGGATACAATTCTTCTATTCTTGTGATTTTTTAACCAGTGAACTTAATTGCTGATAGGTACTGTAGCTATAGTGCTAGTGGACGACACCGGTACTTTACATTACATTTTTATGACACCTTTGCATATGAAATGACTCCTGTAACTAACAAGTGCTTGCTAGTTGTACTTGTACAAACCAATGATCTCCAGATCCACAAGGCCGGCCAACCAGATGGCACCAAGTTCACACCCTCCTGGCATCTAGTAATTGTGCTTTTTATTCGCCGGTGTTAGTTGCTATGAAGTAGCTCATTGGAGTCAATGATGGATGCTTAACCTCTAGTTATAAGGCCTGCTGCTGCTTTTGCTACCTCTTATGTTCCCTGAATGAATGGTCATGCTGCTTTCTCGCATGCCATATCTATTTCTCTTTTTCTTGGACAGTGTTTTTCTCTCTTGAGAATCATATTCTGGAAAGGCTGCTTGTGCTGACTAATTTAAACCATTTATTAGGGTTGATCTCTGTGCTACTAATGCCTACTGCCTTCTCCACCCATCCAGCGGCGTACAAGATGTCTCCTCGATGCGGCCGTCCCCAACGAGCTCTCTTTGCGTGAGGAGGTGGAGCAGCAACTCCAGCACCCCCTTGGCCCTTGCACCCTATCCTACAGCGCCTGGACAAGCTCACCGATGGCTGCGTCCTCCTTCCCTCCTAGTGTGGTGAGCCTCTCCCCACTTCACCCCCAAATCTAGATGGTACTGGCAATGTGAATGCAAATCATGTTTTGGTTCAGTTTAGAGGAGGATTCTGTTGCTGCGATGGACATGTGAGCTTGATTAGTTGCTGATGGTTTTCTGGATCTGGTTCTCTTGCACTGTTACACATAATTTAATAAGGGCAAGCTAGTGCTAATCCACATAATATGATATAGCTATTTTTTTTTGTAACATGCACTCTGTCTTCATGTTGCTTTCGTACTGATCTTTTGGGGGTTAATTTGGAAGTTGCAGCTTGCTAGATATAAATTCAGTTGCGACTGTGTATCTTGCTAGAATGGACTTGTTTTACAGATGTGCGTATGTAGTACTTGAGAGCAAACCTAAAAAATTGTACTTTTATCATCAACATCTTAGAACTATAAGTGTATATTTTTGCTTGAACAGATGTGGAGTTCGGGATTCAGATTGTGATTGACACACACACACACACACACACACACACACACACACACACACACACACACACACACACACACACACACACACACACACACACACACACACACACATCAATTATTACTTATTTTCATATCAAGGGCTTGGTAACCCATTTTCATGATTGAAAATAAGATTTTAAACGTGGCAGTGTGCTTTCTCTATCATAGGTTGGAACTATGGATGCATTATGGTATGATTGATTGTTGTACGAGAAGCTATTATCCTGTTTGTAGTTGTTGGAAGGTAGGAGTACCTGTGATTATTATTCTCCTGTAGCATAATAACCTTATTAAGATGAAAAGTGTTTGTTCCCTTTTTGTTTTGATGTTTGCCTTTGTTACCAGAATAAGCGTGTTGCTTATGTTATTTATTTCCAACGGTGGGTATGAAAGTGCCTCCCCTTGACTTTCTTTTTATACCTTTCTTAGAGTTTCACATACTTTATATTTCACAACGCATAAGAGACTGCATCATAGGAAAATCAGAAGGGTTTCATAGCATTATTTGAGTTTAGTGTAGTGATAGCCTGGAACTTCATGTAAAATAAGCACAACGGAGTTTACTACCAACTATTGATCTATGTATGATCATCATTCCTTTTTATTGCCACAAGTTGTTTCTTTTCACACGATTGATTTTGTTTCACTACTATGTATCTTGGCAGTGCAAAAGATATAGGACATGATAACGTGTAGTAAACTACTTTTAGTTTCTGCTTCTAGTTTAACCTACTGGCAATAATATTTTATAGTGTGACATAATTTTCATCATGTGTCAGATAAATGGTTTATGGTAGCATTTTCGACAAAAAGACATGTGTTCGCATGCCTTTGGTGTGGACGAGCGGATCTATGGCCAGGAATGCGGGATGACCCTTGGTTGACGTCCGACAAGCGTTGTGCATCGCTTGATGGGTGTGGTGCTGGCTGTAGAGTAGAATAGTGTTCTCTGAGACATGCTTGTAAAATTAAAATTTTCTGGATCCTTTTTTTGCTCCTGTACAGATGCATTTTCAGTTATGTATGTAATTGTCTGAGACATGCCTGTAAAATTAATCATTTCTGGATCCTTTTTTTTCTCCTGTACGGATGTATTTTCTGGTGTGTATGTAATTTTCTGTTTTTAATGACACGAGAATATATTTTCTGTTAAATTATTATTGGCTTAAAATTTTGGTGGACCAAGAGAAATGAGTGATGCCTAATGTCTTGGACCGAAATTACCAGACCTTACTTTAAATTAATGAACCTGCATATATGGGCCACCAATCTTGGACTGAGCTGAAATTTAGTGGGCCAAAATTTTAGATGGACTTCTGACAACATGGGCTGCCACGTCAGATCCATGTTAGATGATGACGTGGTAGACAAGATAACGCCGTTATGAGCGTGCGAGTTAACTACCATCATGACGGCTAAAAACCATCATGGTCTGTGATGGTTTTGGATGGTCCGTCAAGGAGTGTGCGGTGGTCAAATTATGACGCGATATACATGACGGAAACCAAATCCGTCACGCCTACCCTTTGTTGACGGTTTTGCGCAGGTCCATGACTGATTGAAACCGTCACGTAATAACATATTCCTTGTAGTGAGCCACAGTTGCACCCAAGAAGGGAGCTGGAGCAACCCATTTTACTGGATCCTGTTGGTACACGGTCGCTTGTCAGACAATCTTAAGAGAGGCGAGAAAGCTGCCAATCCGATCAAGAGATGAGAGCAATTGGTTCAAGGCGGACTCTTTTCCAACGGAGCAGTAGTCCGGTGTCTGTGATGTCTGTTAAAAAAGGTGTACCTGATGCGTCCGTTCTTTGGAAGGTAAGGTTTTCTTAACCTCGAATTTTGAGCCTGGTACCTAACTTCAACCTGCAGGCTGTAGCTCTCATCTACTTCTTCCTTTTCTGGATAATTAACATGATACTTGAACATTTTCTTTGCGAACAATTAACATGATAGAACATGATGGATAACATATGTAAAAACGTGAAAAATTGTACGTGTATAGCTACACTTCCTGATCGACGCTGCTTCCCAAAGGGAAAGCTTACTCTGAAGGCAAGAACGAGAACAAACCACCCTAGCTAGCTAAGTATGTAAGTATCATCAGAGCCTCTGAATCTCACATTCAAGAAACCCTTGCAGCTATATCGTGCAAATAGAGGCTACTGGAGCAAGCGAAGCAAGGCGCCAGTCTAGGCAAAGGCCAAGGCGTGGAAGCCCGCTCGGTGGCCAGGACCCAAGCGGCATTTGACTAGGCAGTAGGACAGGCCCATAAGAGCCTCTGAATCTCGCATTCAAGAACCCTTGCAGCTATATCGTACAAATATAAACTTAATTATGGACAAGCAAATAGAATAATAACAACTTTATTAGTGTCTCTAGGCATATTCCCGACAAGATTGTCACGCGTGCTAACAATTGGATAAAGGCGTGTCATTATTCGGATATCGCGGCACACCAAGATCTCGCTGCTTTGAGCCATGGAGAAGGCTCATGATAGCAGTATTCTATGGACTATTTGAAGCAGCATGAAACATGTGGTAGCAGTAGTCTATTTGAAGTAGCCATGGAGAAATGCAATTTTGAGTGGATATGATGATTTTGCATGCAAACTCAAATAAAATTTGACGATTCCTAGTAAATTCACGCACAACTATAACCTTTTGTCACATAAAAATAGCTCATTTGTTGTTTTCCTCACAAAAAAATTGTGTTTAGTTTTCACCTTGTTTGCTCTTTTGGCTGAAAAACTATCCTCGTTGAAATATCTGATTCCTTCTCTTTGTACAAAACGTGATTAAGCTTCTTTTAAGGAAATGGCGTTATAATTTTCTAGAACTCAAAGAAGAGTTCAAATTAAATTTTTAGGAAAATGTTTTGAATTTTGTGTACAACTACTTGAGAATATTACAGTTTGGCAAACTTATTTATTACTAAATGAAGAGTCTCACTATATTGATCAATTAGCAATGATGATCATTGTCATGCTTAAATCACCTCTAGCAGATTCTTCCTCTTCCTTGCCCTGATGGCCTCTCCCTACCCCTCTTCCTCTCCTCCACCAGTGCCAACTTATTGAGATAAATTATCTTGCAGGCAAAATCTCGAACACCTTGCAGGCATCAGGAGCTCCAAAAAGTACGCAATAACGAGAGGTTGTGGAGGAGTCGTTAGGGTGGCTGGAGGAGCACATGATGTCCCTAACACCTTGTTGAGGCCGCTCGACCTCGTGTAGGCCGCTATGAAGATGGTGCTGGCGAAGGATGGGCCGCATGGAAGATCTGGAGGGTCTGAAAGAAGGTTGTTGGACATTGTGGAGGCCCCCATGAATGGGACAAGACCTCTGAGGAACTAGAGCTAGTACCGTCACATGATCCGCCAAGTCTAGGGTTGGTGGTGGCATGGCTGACGACATCATGGGTCATGGACATTGTCCAGAGGTGACATACAGTTGAGAGGAGGTTGTCAGAGGGATGTTTGCTGAAGAAGTAAAGGACAATGCATTTGCTATAGTAGGTATTTTCTCTATAATGGTAGGGAGGAAATTGCAGTAATACACATTTTAGTGCTGAGATAATGCAAAACCACAAGTCCAATTGTTTTTAACTAATACTCACAACTCGGGAGGTAATGAGTAACACAAAAGAAATTACAAGCATGTCAGTAAGTTTGACAAACGAAACCAGATGAGTTGTGAACACAAGTACACTGGCTTCAAAATTGGTTTAGCTCGATCCTCATTTAGTTTTGATCACCACAACCAGCTAGCTGCCATGAACTGGCCACAAAAATTGTGCTCCATTGGTGGTCATTGCCAGAAATGCATTATCGAGACGATTCACTTCATTTTATGAACCAAAAGGTCTAGGCTGCATAAATGAAGTTACTTGATTTTTTCACTACAATTGTCATATGTGTACAAGGAAAATTGAGCTATAAATAAGTTGACTGACAAGGTACAACAATAGTAATGGGTGACTATAGTAGCTAAAATTCCAATCTTTGGTTGTCTATTAGTTACAAGTTGCAATGAAAAATAAAATTTGAAGAAAACTATAGTGGAACCAATAACACACTCAGATGACCATTATTATCTACATTCTTTATTAATTGCACACATAGTGCTTCATTTTTGTTTGTCATGCCAACCCCCTACTGATAGGAATAATATCGTATTGGTTATTTTGTTTTGTCTTCTTGAGTTGGACTCGGTGCTAGTACGACCGTTAAACATTCTCACAACAAATCTTCTACTTTGTTAGCTTGATCAAAAAATATATATTATTGATTTAGTTGGCCATGCTGATCAAGTAGCCATTCACGTCAATTATCCTTGACTAGCTATTGTGTTCACTAGCCTATAATTTAGTTATCTGTTCGTCGTACCATAAAGAATGGAAGACATAGAATTGTATGATGCCATATTCTACAATCATTTCAGTTAATAGGGATCCTCAATTAATATGGCATAACATAACCTTAATTTTATTTCTCTAGTTGAGAAGGTTAACAAGTAGAAAAAATTGAGCAAAACTGACTTGCTCATTAATTCTTGCTTCTCTCTACTTCACCACTTATATTGTCAGCTACGTACTATACGAGCACCACTGTGTCTTGTAGTATTATTATTCTGGAATATAATTGCAAGTGATGTAAAATCTCTGAATTTTAGGCATGTATCAAATGATATAAATTTAGCAAGAAAATACCTTGAACTGTAAGTAGTCACCAACATCTGGGCTATATGGAAGATCCAATACCTCATTTTCATACATTAGTTCATTTATTTTTTTTCTGTAGCATCCCATCAAACTCACTACAATATAAACCATTGATTAAATTGATATGACGGACAAAAACAGAGACAATATTTAGAGTTGAGGCTATAATGTATTATCTCATATATTATATATAAACCTGAAGAATCCTTTGCGGGCATGGCATGCAATATTTGTCAGAATCTGAAGCGCACCAATACCATTCTCCGCCTGAGGTAAAATGCATGCAATATTTAAACTAGTCAAGATATGATCTACATAAATCAAAATACAGAAGCATTAATATACAAATAAATTACCTTGTCTTCAGGGGCAACTAATGGTTTGTAAGCTGGTGCTACAAAAACTCGCCGTTTATCTCTCTCATCCCAAACATCCCTACGGTCATCAAGCACCATGGCCATACTTGGATGACATAAACTATCTCGAAACACACGCTCAAGTGACTTCTTGGAATCTGACATCCAACAAAAAGAAGGTATATGAGGTATGGACAAGAGACATAATCAGTGTTACTCAGTGATCCATCCGTCGACAAATATCTCATTAATCATATATAAAGATTTTCTAGTAGTTATGTTTATAAATGGCAACATGAATGATCACAGAAATAATGCTATTAGTCTGTTTCCAGTCAAAATGCTATGCGATACTAGCTACAGAAAATTAAGACAGAAATATATTATCTGTTTTCGTGTACAGTATTTGAGAAATAGTACTTGGCAGCTAGTAATCTACGTACTTACACCTATCAAGCGTAGCTATCAATATTTATAATGCAACTAGTGTGAACTCTCTCTTAGGCTTATCCCTATCCAGCGTAGCTATAAATATTTAGAAAATAATCAAAATGCGTGCCTCATTTTACCTGGCCTCACACATATTAAACGTTGTGAAATCTCTCTTAGGCTGATCAGACTGCCTTCAGGATCAAGCAATCTCCATATCTCAAGAGCATAATCTCTTCCAGCCATTGTGCAAACATAGACTTTAAATCTTTGGCGCCCACTGCAAGTAATCAAATAACCCTTCAAATCATCCCAGCCAGGCCTTATGTTTACAAAATAACCAGTGTTTGGATCCTGAATGGCATGTAATATTGCAGCAAGTAAGAAGCGATGATATAAGTAATTAATTGTTGACAAGAAAATATAGAAAATATAAGAAGATTTCAAACATATATTGGAAAATCCATAAAACTTATATTTGAAAATAACTGGTGTATAATAAATTAATAAAACAGAAATGAGCACATAATTTTAGGACAGGAGGAGCTGCGAAAACATCAACAATTAACGTTGAACAGAGAACGCTATTTTAGTATAGTTGTGATGTGTGCGTGCTGCTACTAGCACATATGTGATTCTTCTGGACTTTGTGGATTTGGCTTGTGTAAACCGGCTTATTTAGAACTAGACCTACATAATACACAGATAATAATATTTCAAGAATTTTGCCCTAATTAAATTGGGTTCAATCTTGAGATGAACATCACTGTCGTTTGAATCCGGATTAAACTCTGTATTTTATATTGGCTGCTCGGTATAATCCGGAAGCCTGGAACCATATGCCACCTGTCTAACAGAGTAATATCATTGACGTCTAGAAAAAAAGGAACTTCTTTGATAAATTAAACAAAACAATGTAAACAACAATATAAAGGGCCTTTATGGATTTTTAAGATTAGTTTGTATGCAACATAAATACTAATCAGCTACAATAAAAATACTAATCTGCTACAATAAAAATACTAATCTGGTACAACACAAAAATACTATGGATATTGTTGCTTAATTTGATGAGCACACTGAAGCAATTTTCAAACAGCATTTCAAATAGCAACTAATTATATTAAGGATACTTTGGTGATTTACAATATAGTCTTAAATTAGGCCATACCATTGGAGCGATGCGAGTCAATACAGCATTCCTGCCCGGTACCCTGATTATAGGACGGATAATAAGCTCGAGCTGTCCACTGGGTTTACGCAACATGCCCTGTTCACTATGGCTCCTCTCGGTCTGGTAACTATTAATAGTGATAGCACCCGCTTCGTTGAAATCCACAAGCAACTGTTTGTCGTTAAAAGTTCGATTGAATTCGTCGGACATTGCTGATTCATTAGCAGCATCAAGCTCCAAATCCTCCAAGTCTGACATAATCTTGTCCAATCGCCTTTCGAAGGTTTCCGCTGTGTTAGAAAACACAACGGTTTCTGGCCCAGGTCAAGCACAAGGGCGAGGCATCGCTTATTTAGCATCTGAAGGCATGTCACAGAAGCCCGTTGGTGCAGACCAACACCAGAAGCAAGCTAGACCTCTCACCTGGTTGCTTTGCATAGCAACAAGGTGTAGATCCCCCTCCCCGGCCTCCACCACAGCAGTCTACACACAGCACAATGATTTGATGAGACGAATTAATAATTTACAAATATGCATATACCTAAGTTAATTGAATCAGAATTCATGGGAAGTTCATGTCATCCTATGCTACATCTCAACTATATGTATAATATTGGTTCTACACATGATTTTAATGCAATATGTGTACCAAAACATGGAGCTACTGCACTGGAAGGATACAAGTCTTACCTTGAACCTTCAAGCAAGTAAGAACTGCACTACTAGTGGATCAAATCAAGGAGACCACTATTTACCTGCTGTATCGATAATTCTAAAATAAGAATTGATATGATGCTGGTTCGGTTAATCCAGTACCATGAGACCTTGTCGCCCGGATAAAAACCAGAATTTGGGGTGCTATGTCTGAACTATATAGTACCAAAAATGCTAGACATACAAAGATTTACAGCTCTTTCCATCTAACAACCAATCACAAACCTACAATATTTAGTACAATATTTGTAACAAAACATGGAGCTACTGCACTGGAAGGACACAACCTTGAACCTTGAAGCAAGTATGAAGTGCACTATTGGCGGAGCAAATCAACGAAACCACTTTTTACCTGCTGTATCCTCCTTGTTAATTGTAAAATACAAAAATAATGGAATTGATATGATGTTGGTTCGGATAATCCAGTACCATGAGACTTTGACGCCCAGCTAAAATCCAGAAATTCGGGATGTATATCCTAGACCTAAAAATGTGCAAGCCATGGGAGATCCAGAAAACATAAATCGTAGGCCAGAGATGGCTAGACGAGATGCTACATATACCATGCCCTTCTTCCAGCAGGAGTCGTGGAGCCTGTGCAGGAGGGACGTGGGATGGAGATCCGCTGCTTTGGCCTCGAGCTTGCAGAGCAAAGAGTAGGCGCTGATCACCTGCAACACGGCCAGCGGAGGGCACCTCTCGCTCGCCGGCGACCAGCCATGGATCCGGATCTCGTTCCTCGGGAACACGGCCGGTTGGCGGAGATCCATGGCAGATGAAGATGTGCTTTCAGTTCCAGCTGGTGGGAGAAGCACGTCGACGTCGCCCAGGAACACGTCGGCGTCAAACAAGGGCATGCTCCTCCTGGTCACAGCGCTGGCGGCGGCCATCATGGTGGTGTGCTTGCTGTTGGTGGCAGGGGCGAGGGTTGGTAGGTGGGAGCCTCGGAGATGGGTGTGGACTGTAGCGAGAGACGTCGTCCGGTTGGCCGGCTCCGGATGGAAATGGAAGGTATTTCATGGCTCGGCAGGAAATGGAAATGGAAGGTATTACATGCCGGGGCTGGACGGATATGGGACCTGGCTGGCAAGGGCCGGGTGAACGTTGTTTCAAATTTGTGATTTTTGTAGAAAGCCCGCTCTGACTACATTTCCCCCAAGGCTCTTATGTTAGCGTTTCATACTTTTATCTACTCCGTGGCACTAGTAGAAAAACACCTATTACTCCCGGTTTGTAAGGGCTTTTAGTCCCGGTTCATGAACCGGGACTAATGGGTCGTTACTAATACCTTCCTCCTTTAGTCCCGGTTTTTACACTAACCGGGACAGATGGTCCTCCACGTGGCCGGTGCGCCGAGCCCAGGCAGGGGGGCCTTTGGTCCCGGTTGGTGGCACCAACCGGGACCAAAAGGCATCCACGCGTCAGCATTCCAGTGGCTGGGGTTTTTGTTTTTTTGGGTTAATTTAGGTGTTTCATATATTTTGTTAGCTAGCTAATTAATAGGGAGAAGTGTCCTCTCTTATGTCCGTGCTTGGTCGACGCTACGTACTATATACATATAGCCCTCGACACGCTAGCTAGTAAGAAAATGAAGGGAACCATCGAGTACAGAAGTTCGTCGTGAATACCAAGAGAAATGATCGATCGACCTCTCCTTCTCCGAGAGATTGGTCGAACAACAAGTTTTCGTATCATGTACGTCCGACGCTACTGGCTACATACATGTACAATATATAAGATCTCTCAATTACAGTCCCCTAGCATTTGAAATCAACTTCCACATGGTATTCTTCGCTTTATTGATGACGTGGTCAAGAAAGAATCCCGCCAATTCCTCTTGAATTGCTTTAATGTGATCTGGTTCTAGGAGTTCATTCCGCATCTGCCAGGTCTAATTTGAAGAAGGGGGTTAATTAATACATATATATGAATGAAACTCAACAGAAATGATGGTGTAATAAAATGAAATTGTGAATATTATTAATTGCTTACACACTTCATATTGTCTTTGAGAGTAGCCCCGCTTATTTTTCAAAGTCGTGTTGTAGATGAACTCGCACACGTAGTATCCATAGAAATCATTCCCTTGTTCCTGCCACAAGCACTTTACGAGAAATAGAGGTCAATCAAACTGATAATGAAGCATTATAAATGGCATTGATGAAAGTATAGCTATAGAATCAACGGGAGATGCGCACAACTAGCTAGCCAGTAGCTTTTGCGGTGAACTGTTTCCAAACCCTGCAAGACAAAGAAAATAATTATTATTACTTGAGATATCAGGAAATGAAAAAAAAGTTGCCGCTATGGTGTGATAATGATTGATTGAACTTACTTGCTGAGCATTTCAGTCATGTCCGCATAGGTGCTGGGATCTTTCCGTCTCGAGTCTAAGACGGTTACTAGTCCACGCTCAAGCTTAATATCTAGAAGAATATAGTGGAACCTGCGCACGCATGCATAACTCATCAATTACATTACTATAACCTCGCTCGAGTAATAAGGGAAACAAAATATGCAAACAATCGGTAACACTCACTTGCCGTTGTAAGGAAAGGGTATGGTATCTTTGTTTTGATTTTTGATCAACGATTGTAGCAAGTTGTCCTCGGCCTCTTTGATGTGTTTTTCAACCAGAAATACATCTATGATATTTGTGTTAATGAACCCAATATCGTAGATTTCATTTTTTTTGCACTCGACGATCTTCAATCTGCATAATATATTGAGAATAATTAATTATAAATACATGCAATGAAAGAGCCGAGCTATATATAGAGACTTAATGACAGAAATAGTACTTACAGGCAGTAGCAAAAGACCGTTAATTTATCGAGGGCCTTTTGATTGAAGAACTCGAAGAACTCCTCAAATGGAATAGGAAACAGATCAGTTCCAACGAGGTCGTGCTCCTCTTTAATTCTCAGATACAAAGTGTTCGTCCCCCAGACTCTCTGCAGGTTTTCATGTACCAAGTATGGAATCTTCGCATCATCGTTGTTAGAGATTTTTCATCTTTGACAAGAGGCTTCCCGTACTCGTATGTGTGTTCTTCCACCTTCATGTATTCAGAAAGTGCATCGTCAGGCAGGTAATCTTCTAGATTGCCATAACCGGCCACCATCCCTGGAACAATAGCGACGATGTTGCCGCTAGACACATTGAGCAGGGGGCACGATTGGTTTGCTTGTTCGCCGAGCTGGTCAATTTTTTTCGCAACTGCTCGTTCTTTTGCTCTTTGATGTCCGACAAGATTTCCCGACCGCTCCGCTTGGAGATATGTCTGTTCAGTAATGTCGCTCATAGTTGGTTCTCGGCGGAGACTTTGCGGTTTCCTCAGGGCAGACAGTGCGCTTCACTTTCACGGATCTACCTTCTCCTCGGAGGTGGATGTCTCTTTGATTTCAACCCTGCAAACCAGTCATCCACTTCGGTCTGCATGATCTTCGCGTTTTCCTCCTCGGTCCTCTCGTATGGTAACTTCTCTGGAGTCTTTAGACAAGGACCGAATCTGTATTTCCTCCCGCCTTTGGCTGTACTGCTAGACGCCAGCAGAGCAGACGGAGCGGATATCTTCTTTGCTTGCTTACGAGGCAAAGGAGAAGGACTACGACGCGCCGGAGCAGCCGGAGCGGCGGCGGGTGTTGGGGAACGTAGTAATTTCAAAAAAATTCCTACGCACACGCAAGGATCATGGTGATGCATAGCAACGAGAGGAGAGTATTGTCCACGCACTCGTGAGACCGTAAGCGGAAGCTTTATGACAACGCGGTTGATGTAGTCAGACGCGTCTTCACGATCCGACCGATCCAAGTACCGAACGACGGCACCTCCGAGTTCAGCACACGTTCAGCTCGATGGCGATCCCGGACTCCGATCCAGCAAAGTGTCGGGATGAGTTTCGTCGGCCATGACGGCGTGGTGGCGATGATGATGTTCTACGGCGAGGGCTTCGCCTAAACTCCGCGACGATATGACCGAGGTGGAATATGGTGGAAGGGGCACCAGACACGGCTAAGAAACGATCCAGAGATCAACTTGTGTGTTCATGGGGTGCCCCTGCCCCGTATATAAAGGAGTGGAGGAGAGGAGGGCGGCCCTCTCTATGGCGCCCTAGGGGAGTCCTACTCCCACCGGGAGTAGGATTCCCCATTTCGTAGTCCAACTAGGAACGCTTCCATGTTGTAGGTGTAGGAGTGAATGAATGTTAAGAGAGAAGGAGAAGGTAGGAAGGGTGCGCCCCCCCTCCCTAGTCCAATTCGGACTAGTCCAAGGGGAGGGGTGTGGCCACTCTTTTGGCCCTTTCTCTCCTTTCCCGTATGGCCCAAAGAGGCCCAATACGAATTCCTGTAACTCTCCGGTACTCTCAAAAATACCTGAATTACTCGGAACCTTTCCGAACTCCGAATATAGTCGTCCAATATATCGATCTTTATGTCTCGACCATTTCGAGACTCCTCGTCATGTCCACGATCTCATCCGGGACTCTGAACTCCTTCGGCACATCAAAACTCATAAACTCATAATAAAACTGTCGCCATCGTAACGTTAAGCGTGCGGACCCTACGGGTTCGAGAACTATGTAGACATGACCTAGAACTATTCTCGGTCAATAACCAATAGCGGAACCTGGATGCTCATATTGGCTCCTACATATTCTACGAAGATCTTTATCGGTCAAACCGCATAACAACATACGTTGTTCCCTTTGTCATCGGTATGTTACTTGCCCGAGATTCGATCGTCGGTATCCAATACCTAGTTCATTCTCGTTACCGGCAAGTCTCTTTACTCGTTCCGTAATGCATCATTCCGTAACTAACTCATTAGCTACATTGCTTGCAAGGCTTATAGTGATGTGCATTACCGAGAGGGCCCAGAGATACCTCTCCGACAATCGGAGTGACAAAACCTAAGCTCGAAGTACGTCAACCCAACATGTACCTTTGGAGACACCTGTAGTACTCCTTTATAATCACCCAGTTACGTTGTGACGTTTGGTAGCATCCAAAGTGTTCCTCCGGTAAACGGGAGTTGCATAATCTCATAGTTATAGGAACATGTATAAGTCATGAAGAAAGCAATAGCAATATACTAAACGATCAAGTGCTAGGCTAACGGAATGGGTCATGTCAATCACATCATTCTCCTAATGATGTGATCCCATTAATCAAATAACAACACATGTCTATGGTTAGGAAACATAATCATCTTTGATTAATGAGCTAGTCAAGTAGAGGCATACTAGTGACTATATGTTTGTCTATGTATTCACACATGTATCATGTTTCCGGTTAATACAATTCTAGCATGAATAATAAACATTTATCATGAAATAAGGAAATAAATAATAACTTTATTATTGCCTCTAGGGCATATTTCCTTCAGTCTCCCACTTGCACTAGAGTCAATAATCTAGTTCACATCATCATGTGATTCAACACTAATATTCACATCTGTATGTGATTAACACCCATAGTTCACATCGTCATGTGACCAACATCCAAAGGGTTTACTAGAGTCAATAATCTAGTTCACATCGCTATGTGATTAACACCCAAAGAGTACTAAGGTATTATCATGTTTTGCTCGTGAGAGAAGCTTAGTCAACGGGTCTGTCACATACAGAGCCGTATGTATTTTGCAAATATTCTATGTCTACAATGCTCTGCACGGAGCTACTCTAGCTAATTGCTCCCACTTTCAATATGTATCCAGATTGAGACTTAGAGTCATCTGGATCAGTGTAAAAAGCTTGCATCGATGTAACTCTTTACTACGGGCTCTTTTATCACCTCCATAATCGAGAAATATTTCCTTAGTCCTCACTAAGGATGTTCTTGACCAATGTCCGAGTGATCTACTCCTAGATCACTATTGTACTCCCTTGCCAAATTCAGAGCAAGGTATACAATAGGTCTGGTACATAGAATAGCATACTTTATAGAACCTATGACTGAGGCATAGGGAATGACTTTCACTCTCTTTTCTATTTTCTGCCGTGGTCGGGATTTGAGTCTTACTCAATTTCACACATTTGCAACACAGGCAAGAACTTTTCTTTGACTGTTCCATTTTGAACTACTTCAAAATCTTGACAAGGTATGTACTTATTGAAAAACTTATCAAGCGTCTTGATCTATCTCAATAGATCTTGATGCTCAATATGTAAGTAGCTTTACTGAGGTCTTTCTTTTAAAGAACTCCTTTCAAATACTCCTTTATGCTTTCCAGAAAAATTACATCATTTCTGATCAACAATATGTTACTCACATATATTTATCAAAAAGGCGGTAGTGCTCCCACTCACTTTATTGTAAATACAGGCTTCACCAACAGTCTGTATAAAACCATATGCTTTGATCAACTCGTCAAAGCGTATATTCCAACTCCGAGATGCTTGCACCAGTCCACAGATGGATCGCTGGAGCTTGCACACTTTGTTAACATCTTTAGGATTGACAAAACCTTCTGGTTGCATCATATACAACTCTTCTTTAATAAATTCATTAAGGAATGCAGTTTTGACATCCATTTGCCAGATTTCATAAAATGTGGCAACTGCTAACATGATTCGGACAGATTTAAGTTTCGATACGAGTGAGAAAATCTCATCGTATTCAACACTTTGAACTTGTTGAAAACCTTTCGCAACAAGTCGAGCTTAGTAGATAGTAACACTACTATCGATTGTCCGTCTTCCTCTTGAAGATCCATTTATTTAACATGGCTTGCTGATCATTGAGCAAGTCAATCAAAGTCCATACTTTGTTCTCATACATGGATCATATCTCAGATTTTATGGCCTCAAGCCATTTCGTGGAATCTGGGCTCATCATCGCTTCCTCATAGTTCGTAGGTTCATCATGGTCTAGTAACATGACTTCGAACATGATTACCGTACCACTGGGTGCGGATCTTACTCTGGAAGACCTACGAGGTTTGGTAGCAACTTGATCTGAAGTTTCATGATCATCATCATTAACTTCCTCACTAATTGGTGTAGGAATCACTGGAAGTGATTTCTGTGATGCACTACTTTCCAATTCGGGAGATGGTACAAATTACCTTATCAAGCTCTACTTTCCTCCCACTCACTTCTTTCGAGAGAAACTTCTTCTCTAGAAAGGATCCATCTTAGCAACGAATAACTTGCCTTCGGATCTGTGATAGAAGGTGTATCCAATAGTTACCTTTGGGTATTCTATGAAGACGCACTTCTCCGATTTGGGTTCGAGCTTATCAGGTTGAAAACCTTTTTCATATAAGCATCGCAACTCCAAGCTTTAAGAAAGCGACAGCTTAGGTTTACTGCTAAACCATAGTTCATACGGTGTCGTCTCAACGGATTTAGATGGTGCCCTATTTAAACGTGAATGCAGCTGTCTCTAATGCATAACCCCAAAACGATAATGGTAAATCAATAAGAGACATCATAGATTGCACCATATCCAATAAAGTGCGGTTACGACGTTCGGACACACCATTAAGCTGTGGTGTTCGGTGGAGTGAGTTGCGAAACTATTTCACATTGTTTTATATGAAGGCCAAACTCGTAACTCAAATATTCTCTTCCACGATCAGATCGTAGAAACTTTATTTTCTTGTTACGATGATTCTCCACTTCACTCTGAAATTCTTTGAACCTTTCAACTATTTCAGACTTATGTTTCATCAAGTAGATATACCTATATCTGCTCAAATCATCTTGTGAAGTTCAGAAAATAACGATACTTGCCACGGGCATCAACACTCATTGGATCGCATACATTGGTATGTATTATTTCCAACAAGTCAGTAGCTCGTTCCATTGTTCCGGAGAACGGAGTTTTAGTCATCTTGCCCAAAAAGCACGGTTCACAAGCATCAAATGATTCATAACCAAGTGATTCCGAAAATCCATCTTTATGGAGTTTCTTCATGCGTTTTACACCGATATGACTCAAACGGCAGTGCCACAAATATGTTGCACTATCATTATTAATTTTGCATCTTTTGGCTTCAATATTATGAATATGTGTATCACACGATCGAGATCCAACAAACCATTTTCATTGGGTGTATGACCATAGAAGGTTTTATTCATGTAAACAGAACAACAATTGTTCTCTAACTTAAATGAATAACCGTATTGCAATAAACACGATCAAAGCATATTCATGCTCAACGCAAACACCAAATAACACTTATTTAGGTTCAACACTTATCCCGAAAGTATAGGGAGTGTGCGATGATGATCATATCAATCTTGGAACCACTTCCAACACACATCGTCACTTCACCCTTAACTAGTCTCTCGCTTATTCTGCAACTCCCGTTTCGAGCTACTAATCTTAGCAACTGAACTAGTATCAAATACTGAGGGGTTGCTATAAACACTAGTAAATTACACATCAATAACATGTATATCAAATATACTTATGTTCACTTTGTCATCCTTCTTATCCGCCAATCACTTGGGGTATTTCTGCTTCCAGTGATCATTTCCTTTGCAGTAGAAGCACTCAGTTTTAGGCTTTGGTCCAGCTTTGGGCTTCTTCGCGGGAGCGACAACTTGCTTGTCATTCTACTTGAAGTTCCCTTTCTTTCCCTTTGCCCTTTTCTTGAAACTAGTGGTCTTGTCAATCATCAACACTTGATGCTCTTTTCTTGATTTATACCTTCACGATTTCAGCATCACGAAGAGCTTGGGAATTACTTTTGTCATCCCTTGCATATTATAGTTCATCACGAAGTTCTACTAACTTGGTGGTGGTGACTAGAGAATTCTGTCAATCACTATCTTATACGGAAGATTAACTCCCACTTGATTCAAGCGATTGAAGTACCCAGACAATCTGAGCACATGCTCACTAGTTGAGCGATTCTCCTCCATCTTTTAGCTATAGAACTTGTTGGAGACTTCATATCTCTCAACTCGGGTATTTTCTTGAAATATTAACTTCAATTCCTGGAACATCTCATATGGTCCGTGACGTTCAAAACGTCTTTGAAGTCCCGATTCTAAGCCGTTAAGCATGGTGCACTAAACTATCAAGTAGTCATCATATTAAGCTAGCCAGACGTTCATAACGTTTGCATTTGCTCCTGCAATAGGTCTGTCACCTAGCGGTGCATCAAGGACATAATTCTTCAGGCAGCAATGAGGACAAACCTCAGATCACGGATCCAATCCGCATCATTGCTACTAACATTTTCAACATAATTTTTCTCTAGGAACATATCAAAACAAACATATAAAAGCATAGGGAAGCAACAACGCGAGCTATTGATCTACAACATAATTTGCAAAATACTACCAGGACTAAGTTCATGATAAATTTAAGTTCGGTTAATCATATTACTTAAGAACTCCCACTTAGATAGACATCCCTCTAATCCTCTAAGTGATTACGTGATCCATATCAACTACACCATGTCCGATCGTCACGTGAGATGGAGTAGTTTCAACGGTGAACATCAATATGTTGATCATATCTACTATATGTTTCACGCCGACCTTTTGGTCTCCGTGTTCCGAGGCCATATCTGTTATATGCTAGGCTCGTCAAGTTTAACCTGAGTATTCCGCGCGTGTGCAACTGTTTTGCACCCGTTGTATTTGAACGTAGAGCCTATCACACCCGATCATCACGTGGTGTCTCAAAGCATGAAGAACTTTCGCAATGGTGCATACTCAGGAGAACACTTCTTGATAATTTTTAGTGAGAGATCATCTTAAAATGCTACCGTCAATCAAAGCAAGATAAGATGCATAAAGGATAAACATCACATGCAATCAATATAAGTGATATGATATGGCCATCATCATCTTGTGCTTGTGATCTCCATCTCCAAAGTACTGTCATGATCTCTATCGTTACCGACACGACACCATGATCTTCATCATCTTGATCTATATCAATGTGTCGTCACATGGTCGTCTCGCCAACCATTGCTCTTGCAACTATTGCTATTGTATAGCGATAAAGTAAAGCAATTATTTGGCACTTGCATCTTATGCAACAAAGAGACAACCATAGGGCTTCGCGATTGCCGATAACTTCAACAAAACATGATCATCGCATACAACAACTTATATCTCATCACGTCTTGACCATATCACATCACAACATGCCCTGCAAAAACAAGTTAGACGTCCTCTACTTTGTTGTTGCAAATTTTACGTGGCTGCTACGGGCTGAGCAAGAACCGTTCTTACCTACGCATCAAAACCACAACGATAGTTTGTCAAGTTGGTGCTGTTTTAACCTTCGCAAGGACCGGGCGTAGCCATACTCGGTTCAACTAAAGTGAGAGAGACAGACACCCGCCAGTCACCTTTAAGCAACGAGTGCTCGTAACGGTGAAACCAGTCTCGCGTAAGCGTACGCGTAATGTCGGTCCGGGCCGCTTCATCTCACAATACCGCTGAACCAAAGTATGACATGCTGGTAAGCAGTATGACTTGTATTGCCCACAACTCACTTGTGTTCTACTCGTGCATATAACATCAACGCATAAAACCAGGCTCGGATGCCACTGTTGGGGAACGTAGTAATTTCAAAAAATTTCCCACGCTGCGCAAGGATCATGGTGATGCATAGCAACGAGAGGGGAGAGTATTGTCCACGCCCTCGTGAGACCGTAAGCGGAAGCGTTATGACAACGCGGTTGATGTAGTCGACGCCTTCTTCACGATCCGACCGATCCAAGTACCGAACGCACGGCACCTCCGAGTTCAGCACACGTTCAGCTCGATGACGATCCCGGACTCCGATCCAGCAAAGTGTCGGGATGAGTTCCACAAGACGACGGCGTGGTGACGATGATGATGTTCTACCGGCGCAGGGCTTCGCCTAAACTCCGCGACGTTATGACCGAGGTGGAATATGGTGGAAGGGGGCACCGCACATGGCTATGGAACGATCCGTAGATCAACTTGTGTGTTCATGGGGTGCCCCCTGCCCCCGTATATAAAGGAGTGGAGGAGAGGAGGGCCGGCCCTCTTTATGGCGCGCCTAGGGGAGTCCTACTCCCACCGGGAGTAGGATTCCCCTTTCCTAGTCCAACTAGGAACCCTTCCATGTAGTAGGAGTAGGAGAGAAGGAAAGGAAAGAGAGAAGGAGAAGGAAGGAAGGGTGCGCCTCCCTAGTCCAATTCGGACTAGTCCAAGGGAGGGTGTGGCCACTCTTTTGGCCCTTTCTCTCCTTTCCCGTATGGCCCAAAGAGGCCCAATACGAATTCCCGTAACTCTCCGGTACTCCCAAAAATACCCGAATCACTCGGAACCTTTCCGAACTGCGAATATAGTCGTCCAATATATCGATCTTTATGTCTCGACCATTTCGAGACTCCTCGTCATGTCCCCGATCTCATCTGGGACTCCGAACTCCTTCGATACATCAAAACTCATAAACTCATAATAAAACTGTCATCGTAACGTTAAGCGTGCGGACCCTACGGGTTCGAGAACTATGTAGACATGACCTAGAACTATTCTCGGTCAATAACCAATAGCGGAACCTGGATGCTCATATTGGCTCCTACATATTCTACGAAGATCTTTATCGGTCAAACCGCATAACAACATACGTTGTTCCCTTTGTCATCGGTATGTTACTTGCCCGAGATTCGATCGTCGGTATCCAATACCTACTTCAATCTCGTTACCGGCAAGTCTCTTTACTCGTTCCGTAATGCATCATTCCGTAACTAACTCATTAGCTACATTGCTTGCAAGGCTTATAGTGATGTGCATTACCGAGAGGGCCCAGAGATACGTCTCCGACAATCGGAGTGACAAAACCTAATCTCGAAATACGCCAACCCAACATGTACCTTTGGAGACACCTGTAGTACTCCTTTATAATCACCCAGTTACGTTGTGACGCTTTGGTAGCACCAAAGTGTTCCTCCGTAAACGGAGTTGCATAATCTCATAGTTATAGGAACATGTATAAGTCATGAAGAAAGCAATAGCAATATACTAAGCGATCAAGTGCTAGGCTAACGGAATGGGTCATGTCAATCACATCATTCTCCTAATGATGTGATCCCATTAATCAAATAACAACACATGTCTATGGTTAGGAAACATAACCATCTTTGATTAATGAGCTAGTCAAGTAGAGGCATACTAGTGACTATATGTTTGTCTATGTATTCACACATGTAACATGTTTCCGGTTAATACAATTCTAGCATGAATAATAAACATTTATCATGAAATAAGGAAATAAATAATAACTTTATTATTGCCTCTAGGGCATATTTCCTTCAGCGGGTCTCTTCCGCCCTTGCTGATGAGGCGGGGAAGGAGGAGGATGGCTGCTTGGGCACGCCGGCGCAGGCGGAGAAGGAGGCGGAGTGCCGCCACGCGCCGGAGAAGGAGGCGGAGTGCCGCCACGCGTGCCCTGATCGTCACTCGCCGGAGGAGGAGGCGGTGGAGGAGGCGGAGTGCCCTGACTCGCCGGAGGAGGAGGAGGAGGCGAAGGCGTCCAGTTCGGAAGGTTGATGAGCTCCTTCCGCCATAGGCATGGAGTCTTCAGAGCAGAACCCAGCCTAGTCTCCCCTTTGCCGGTAGGGTGGTCAAGCAGGAGGTCCTCAAATCCCTCCGTTATTTCATCCACCATCACCTTAGCATATCCTTCTGGAATCGGCTGGCAGTGATAAGTTGTGCCGGGTCCACTAGGATAAACTTGGCCAACAGCCGCCTTGACCATCAAATTCATACATCGCGCCATAATGTGGCAATTTTGAGACTCCGTGATACCATCCACGGGATAGCTGGCAGGAGCCGTCAAGACATGCTCCGGCTGAAGCAGCTCGGTGGAAGCCACGCTGCTTCTCCGCTGAGATGGCGTGGTAACCGGGGAAGCTTCGCAGGTCGCTTTGCTGCAATCTGCTGCTTCGCTCCTCTTCTCGTTCCTCTAGCCCCATTACCCTTTCGTGCAGCGCCGCAGTTGGTCCTGCTCCAGCTTCTTCCTCCTCTCGTGGGTTTTGTAACCCCTGCGTCCGGAAAACCAACCTTCCACGAAAGGGAGCCTAGCGTGCCTCGTGTCCGTCTGTGGTGCTCAGGATTCCCAAGGGCCATTGTGAGCTCGTCCTTCTCCCTGTTTGGAAGGAACGTCCCTCGCTGCGCTGCATCGATATAGTGTCAAAGCTTCCTGACTGGTATTTGCAGTTGCTCGTCCGTCCACTGGCACTTCCCTGTTACAGGGTCCAAGGTTCCGCCAGCCCCGAAGAACCAAGTCCGGCAACGGTCTGGCCAGTACATTGTCTCCGGTTCGATCCCTTTTTCAAGCAGATCATGCTCAGCCTTAGACCACGAAGGTCGGGCTTTGAGGTAGCCACGACCCGTGCGATGGTGAAGCTTCTTCTTCGCAGCATTTTGCTTGTTTGTCGCCGACATCTTCTTACTCTTTTCCGATGTCTTGTGGGCCACAAATGCGGGCCGATGATCTTTGATCTTCTCATATTTGCCGATGAATTCTGGTGTCTTTTCTTTCTCGACAAACTGGTTCAGCTCTTTCCTCCACCTCCTCATTAGGGTTGCCATCTTCTTAAGAGCACAAGACTTGATTAATTGCTCTTTAACTGGCTTCTCCGGATCCTCCTCTAGCGGTAGGGGTGAAATTTGCCTTCGTGAGTCCAAAGATCTTCTTTACGCATATCATTGACATAAGACACCTCGTGGTCTTCCTTCTTAGGCTTATACCATTGATGGATGCTGATCGGGATCTTGTCCCTAACAAGAACCCCGTGACCGATCAGAAAATGCCTTCCTTGTCCGGATGGGTTCAATCGGTTCGCCGTCGGGCGCGATTTCTATGATCTCAAACTTTTCATCCGAACACAACTTTTTCTTGGGCCTCGTCTCCTTACCGAAGTTGTGCTCGATCCGGAGGGCTAGAAATTATAAGGAAGAAAGATGAGAGTAATTAATATGTGTACATATACCAAAACAATGGATGCATCAATTAAGTAGTCAGCACGGGCTTAACTAATATATATATATACCTGGCTGGACTCGGTTCGGTCACCGGAGCAGTCAGCACGGTCTCCTTGTAGCTCCATTGTGTCACCGAGCCATCATGAACATAGTCCTCTTCTTGTACCGCATTAATGGGTCAAGTCATCATGAACATAGCCCTCTTCTTCACCCAGTCCTTGGGACCATCGGTGTCGTTGAGAAACGACGCAACTTCATCACTTCCTTGTGCGATTATGTGCCCCAACATCGCTTCGCTTTCTTCGTCTCGAGTGCTCCATAGTTTACGCAAATATTTACAACATGTCAATTATTATTCAAAATTGGTACAGATTGACATATATATATATATATATATATATATATATATATATATATATATATATATATATATATATTAGTGGCAAACGTAGAACTAGCTAGCTAATCACAATAAGGAATCATGTTAGTGGCCTCGACGCTGCTTCTCTGGGGTTTGGGGTCGCCTCGACACAACGCTTCAAGGGTTAATTTGGGTGACCTCGAGAGAGTTAATTTGTCGAGTAGGGGCGCGGCGGGAGGGGGTAGGAGACCAACATCGTTTTCTCTCTAGGGTTTGGGTGTCCTCGAGAGTTTTGGTCGGCGAGAGGGCCGAGGGGGTGTTGTCGTTGTATAAGTTATCACGGTCGAGAGGGGTATATATCGACCGCCCCTCATGTCGAAGTTATCTCGAGGGGGTTATATCGACAACGACGCGACATACATATACATGGGAAAATAATGTTATCGGGGAGGGGGTATCGGTACCCCCCCCCCTCGTGTTGAAGTTTCTTCTTTCTCCTCTATTCCTTTCTTCTTCTTCTACTCTTGTTTTTCTTCTTCTCCCTCGAGAAAGGAAAATAAGGAAAAGGAAGAAAAGAGGAAGAAGGAAGAAGAAAAAAAAGAAAAAAAAAGAGGAGAAGAAGAAAGGAATAGAGGAGAAGAAAGAAAAATAGAAAATTTCTGTTTTTCTTCTTCTCCTCTATTCCTTTCTTCTTCTCCTCTTATTTCTTATTTCCCCTTCTTATTTATTTCTCCTCTTCTTCCTCTCCTCTTCTTCTCCTTTCTTCCTCTTCTTATTTTCCTTTTTCCTTTCATTCTTTTAGTATTGCTTGTTTTAAAAAAAATGTTCAAATATAAAATTTAGAAAAAAAAACAAAGGTTTTGAATAATGCATTGTTCATATGACTATACAAACATTTGCATATTCTACAATAATTAATATCACCAAAAAATCTATAAACAGAAAAAAACCTAACTTTTCTAAAAATCTATCTTTTGCATATATGAAAACATTAATACACATCTGAACAAAAAATACATATATGAAGAAAAACATGCTCTGAACAAATTTTTGTATACATTTTGAACATCTACATACACATAGCCACATACATACACATATACGTTAATATATATATATATATATATATATATATATATATGAACAAAAAATTAAACTAATAAAAATGAAAAAAACAGAGCAGTCTTGTGGCAGCTCACAATGGATGACTAGATGGCGATGGCGGCAGTGGGCGGCGAGGCGCCCGTGTGAGGCGGACGACGGGCAGGGGCTCGGGAGGCCTTGAGGCGGACGGGCGGGCTCGGGAATGCTGGCGAAGAGGGCAGCTGGCTCGAGGAGGCAGCGATGGCGGCAATGGGCGGCGAGGCGCGGTCTTGTGAGGCGGGGCAGGGCAGGGGCTCGGCGGCGTGGCGGGGCAGTAGCGGGCTCGGGGAGGCAGGCGACAAGGACGCTTGAGCTCGGGGAGGCCGAGGCCAGCTGTGGGTTGGCGACCGCCTTGGCGGCGGCGGCAGCGACGACGAGGTGGAGCAGCCTGGCGGCGTCGAGGAGGGTCGGCGTCGTCGGGGGCAACTGGCGATGAGATTCTGAATTTTTGCAAAGTGTTTGCTTATATAGCAAAACCATTGGTCCCGGTTCGTGAAACCAACCGGGACTAATGCCTCATTTAGTCAGTTGGTGCCACCAACCGGGACCAAAGGCCTCTTTTCGGCAGCCCAAAGGCGGGAAGCGGCGACCTTTGGTACGGTTGGTGCCACGAACCCACTAATGTCTCTTTAGTCCCGGTTGGTGCCACCAATCGGGACCAAAGGCCTCGTGCTGCACGCGCCGGGCCAAAGTTTAGTCCCACCTCGCTAGTTGAGAGGGGCGCGCAGTGGTTTATAAGCCCCACTGCCGCACCGCTCTCGAGCTCCTCTCCACCGCAGGCTTACGGGCCTACTTGGTATTGTTGTGCCTGATGGGCCTTCTGGGCCTACTGCGGGCCTGAATCCTGGCCCATAGTAGGGTTTCATGTCGTATTCAGGCCGTGGGGGCCCAGTAGGAGGCATTTTTTTGTTTTTTGTTTTCTTTACTTATTGTTGCTATTTTTATTTTTTTCTAGTTTTTTGTTTTGTTTTCTGCATTATTTATTTTCTTTTGTTTTTTGCTTTATTTTTTAATTCTTTTTTCTTTTAGTTTTAGGAAAATTATAAACTTCCTGTTAGTGCCATTACTTTTCAAATTTGAAAACATTTTTTTGTTTTTTGTTTTCTTTCTTGCTTTATTTATTTTATTTTGTTTCTAATTACAACAAAATACTTATTGTTGTTTTTTTGTTTTGATTTCTGCATTATTTATTTTGTTTTTTTTGCTTTATTTTTCAATTCTTTTTGCTTTTAGTTTTAGGAAAATTATAAACTTTCTGTTAGTGCCATTAGTTTTCAAATTTGAAAACACTTTTTTTGTTTTTTTTT
The DNA here is from genome assembly GCA_021605145.1 of Aegilops bicornis. Lineage (NCBI taxonomy): Eukaryota > Viridiplantae > Streptophyta > Magnoliopsida > Poales > Poaceae > Aegilops > Aegilops bicornis. The sequence continues at coordinate 81,765,356 of CM038675.1, read as the reverse complement.
TCTTTCTTGCTTTATTTATTTTATTTTGTTTCTACTTACAACAAAAAACTTATTGTTGCTATTTTTAATTGTTACGAGGGCCGAACCATAAGACATTAAAGCATTTCAAATGAACTCTGAAAAAGTTGAAAGTTGGCATGGTATCATACTCGCTGGCCATAAAGTTGGCATGGTATCATCATAATAGTTGCGGGAGAAAGTCTTCACTTTTTCTTCGCTTGTGTCATTTGCTTATTGCGCCGTAACCATGGATAATCTTCATCGTTTATCAGGATGCTGGGGTCAGCCTTGACTTTGAAGGGAGGAATTTCATGGAACTTTTCATAATCTTCAGACATGTCTGTCTTGTCCTCCACTCCCACGATGTCCCTTTTTCCTGAAAGAACTATGTGGCGCTTTGGCTCATCGTATGATGTATTCGCTTTCTTATCTTTTCTCTTTCTCGGTCTGGTAGACATGTCCTTCACATAGATAACCTGTGCCACATCATTGGCTAGGACGAACGGTTCGTCAGTGTACCCAAGATTTTTCATATCCACTGTTGGCATTCCGTACTGTGGGTCTACCTGTACCCCGCCTCCTGACAGATTGACCCATTTTCACTTAAACAAAGGGACCTTAAAATCATGTCCGTAGTCAAGTTCCCATATGTCCACTATGTAACCATAATATGTGTCCTTTCCCCTCTCGGTTGTTGCATCAAAGCGGACACCTCTGTTTTGGTTGGTGCTCTTTTGATCTTGGTCAATCGTCTAAAATGTATTCCCATTTATCTCGTATCCTTTCCAAATCAATACAGTCAAAGATGGTCCCTCGACAACAAGTACAGCTCATCACAAACAGTGTTGTCACCTCTGATACATGCTTCCAACCAACTGCTGAAAGTCCTGATGTGTTCACATGTAATCCGGTGGTCGCCTTTGCTCCGGGTGTTTGGAGCATGACTGTTCTTGTGTTCATCGACATACGGGTAACCAAGGTAGAGTTCTCAGAGAACTGTGTAGTGTGCTTGAGACCAAGAATATCCGTCCCTGCATATTATTGAGTCCCTTCAAGCGTGCCTTTTCAGTCAGTCTCCCCTCATACCGCGATTTAGGGAGACCTGTCTTCTTAAGGCCAGGAATGAAGTCAACACAAAACCCGATGACATCCTCTCGTTTGATGGCCCATGGAGATGCTTCCTTACGGCCTAGCAGTTACTGGACATATTTCTTTAGGACTCCCATGAACCTCTCAAAGGGATACATATTGTGTAGAAATACGGGGCCCAGAATGACAATCTCGTCAACTAGATGAACTAGGACGTGCGTCATGATATTGAAGAAGGATGGTGGGAACACCAGCTCGAAACTGACAAGACATTGCACCATATCACTCCTTAGCATTGGACAGGGGGGGCGATCACAGATAGCATTTTGGGACAATACATAACTAACGGCTAGAAAACACCGACTCAATACAAAGGCAGAACGAGGATGTGGGTGCGGACAGGCCGAACCACACCGGCATGACAGCCACCGCGACGGTGATGAAACTGCTCAATGCCACTGAAAACGGCAAGCATAGGACTCCGCCGGCGGCGAAACGCCCGGCGCATTGCAATCCGCCTGAATCTCGATGAATCTCGAGCGGAAGATTGACCACGGAGGAGAGGGGAGAAATGCAGGCAAGGAATATGTGAGCGTGGGAAGGACCATTACCTTCAATCTCCAGGCACTCCGGCGAAGACGCTCCGGTCCGGCGAGTCCCACCGACAGCCGCGAATGTCGTCGACTCTTCCGCCTCCGCCGTCGCCTTCTCCTCTCGCCTTCTCTTCCAATCGAATGAACTGCGGGGTGGGTTGTGCGAGTAATGAACTGGAGAGTAAATGGAACCGTGAGGGAGGCGAAGGCGCGGCGTGGTTGACGGCAACCGCGATCGGGCGTGGCGCAGGGCGCAAAGCAGTTCCACCGCACGCCACCGAAAGTGGCAACCGTTGACATGAGGGAGGCAACCGGCGTGTGGGCGACCTCTCTCACACACACCACACGTGACTTGTCCTACGTGGCACACAAAATCAGCCAAAAGCGTGCCAAGATTCGATGCAGAAACTGTTGAACGGCCATGGAGGCGTGTGGTTGAGTTGGCTAACGCCCTGCGTGTGGGCGTTACTGTTCGTTAATTTGTTATCTGGATAAGGTTTACGTATTTGTTTCTATACATGGACAAAATATACTCTTTTAACAAACAATATTTGTGTATGACTGACTACTGATTTGCTTGGAACCGCAGATTCATAATCCG